>CAUYPK010083275.1:0-62023 GCA_963574355.1 Loris lydekkerianus | reverse complement strand
GAAAAAGTTTACAATGTACTCTGCCCTACTATGAAGCTAAACTATAGCTTTCACATGAAGGCTATAACCCAACTATACCACAAGACTATGAGGAAAGGACCAAGGAAGGGGAAGGGAGGGGGGAGGTTTGGGTAGAGGGAGGGTAATGGGTCTGGCCACATTATGGTGCATATTTTTATCTATAATAAAAAAAATAAAATAAAATAAATTTTAAAATAAATTCAATTAAGTAAAAATTTTGATTCCTTCCTGGCATTTAGCCACATGTCTAGTGTTTAGGGGACACTGATAAGTGGTTTTACAGAAGAAAGTTTTACTGAACAGCAGCTGGCTGAAAACTGGTATTCCAAGCTGTTGCCCCCCTGAGTGCAGTCTAGAGGGGTGTTGAGGGAGCAAGCCCTGTGTGAGGTGCACACAGCTAGTAGGTAGGACTCTTTCGAAAACACAGCCCTAACAATGCGACTCTTTTCCTGCGGCAGCTACTTTATAATTCATGCGTATCTCGAACCCAAAAGCCCCGAACTTCAGCTCCTTTGCCTCACAACCTTTCCGGGCCAGGAGTGACCCACCACCTTCCCCAAACTCCCTCTCCCAAGGTGCGAACGGCCCCTTCCCGCGACTCTGGCTCTTTTGTCTCTTGGGAAATGTAGTTTCTACAGCATTCCAGGCCCAGAAAGGTCCTAGCCATGAACTACAGTTCCCAAGGGGCAGTGAGCGAGCCGTCCCGGTCCAATTATCTGCGATCTGCGGTCTGCGGGATTGCAGCTATGGCGGTCCGTGCCGGCACCTGAGGCTTAATGGAGCCGAGACTGAGACTCTTGGCGTCTGGGGTGCGAAGAAGGATGGCGATTACGTTGTGCCTTCTCCTGCATCTCCTCAGATCTCTGCCACTCTGGGGCCTTGAAGACGCCTCAAACGAAGTGGAGCCGACAGGGTCCCCAGAAAGCCGTGTGACGAAGCAGCGGCAACCCGGAGGGGGCTGGGAAAGCGTTGCCCTGAGTCGGACTTGGAGTAACCCCGGGGCTATCCGTCTGGTGGCCCCGGGCCAGAAGCGCACGCGCAAATGCGCGGCCTCTGTAAACAACAAGGAGCGCCTGCGCAAGAGGAGCGCCTCAGGGTCGGCACGCGGGGGCGCCCTAACGAAGATGACTAATAAATAGTAACTTAACGGTCCGCTCATTTTCCTTTTGTCTTTTTTGGTTTGCAAAGCACGACCCCCTTCGTTGCCTCTGCTAATTCGATCCTCGTGATAGTCCTTTTACAAATAGGTCATCGGGTCAGAGAAAGTCAAGCAGAATCTCAGCATCACAGAGTGTGAAGGACCGGAGAAGGATCAAGATTCAAGGACTTTAGGCAAGGCTGTATCTCCAACTTGGTGTGACTCAGGGTAATTTTGTTCCTTTAGGGACCTAGCTTTCTCATTGGTAAATGGGAATAGGTTGTTGTGAAGATCAAATGAGATCTAGGAGTGAAAACAATTTAGTTTACTTTTGAAGAATTCCCTAAGCAGTCTATAAAGGCAAAAAATAATTGTAGTCAGGTGATTGCAGATTGAGGGACCCATTTCCTCGTTCTACAGATTGCAAAACTGAGGGCCCAAGAGGGTTAGGGGCTTTGCCCTAGGTCTCAGCAGTTTCTGAGTAAGGACTAAAGCCTAGCCTTCCTGCCTTTGGTCCTTGAGCCCTACCTTGCACCCTAAGGAGTAGTGTCTGTATTGGATACCAGCTTAGAGAGACCAACTATAACTTGAGAACCTGGGGGATCCCTTTTCCCATTCCTTTTCCTAACCCCCACTTTGGCCTGATGGAAAAGGGCCCTGCTCTGTTGAGATGACCATCAGAGGCAGGAGGTTGAGGAGGATCTGGAGAATCCTAGAGAACAGTGTTGCTGGAGCTGTACAGACCCTGCTTCTCGGGACAGTGGTCCAGGTAAGGAAAAGAGCCCAGGTATGACAGAAGAGGGGTGAGGAGCAGTACTAAGGGGACAGACTTTGGATGGAAAGGAGTGGGGAAGCATTGGACTTTCTTTCCGAGCCTGGGAAGAGTTGAATGTCCAGGCAACTGAGTTGAGTGCTCAGGTGCTGGGAAGCTGGAGATGATACCTGGGCTGGCCTGGGTGATGAGAGGAAGTGATGCACATTGAGCTGAAGCTGTAGGAGCTACTTCCCCAGCCAGGTGGAACAGCGAGTTGACACTATAGGTATACCATGCCACTCACAGGATTATGCAGCTGCCCACGAAGAAAGTGAACTTTCTGCTGTTCCTTGTGGCAATGAAACTAGGATATATGCAGCTATTTCTCTCCGGAGTGCTTTTAGCAGTTGGGGGAAAGTGGGGGGGAGATGCTGGGAGACCCTGAGATCTGACTGCAGATTGGGCCTTTTTAGGCAAGTCACAAAAGGCAGGTATTTGTGGAAATAGAAATCCAAGATCCTGCTTACCTCCCAAGTATCTAATTCTCTGGTGCTTCACTTATCAATTCTGTTTAAAGCTGGGAAAAACTGAGGGCAAAGAAAGAAAAGGACTCTCTTAAGGACATAAAGGAGTTGGAGTAGAACCGGACTAGGATAGGGATCTTTCCATTACATGGCAGTGATCAAACATCTTCATCAAACATTTATTGTCTAATGTATACTCTGAGAAGAGCTACCTTAAGGTAGAAACCAGAAGCCAGGATTGCAGTTAGACCTGACTTTTACCCAGCCCTCCCAGTGATAACACTGACTATGGGTGAGTGTCCCTCTCTAAGCCTGAAGTTGTCAGTGAAATGGGGACACTAAGCCTCATCCAGCACTGTCTCAAATTTAACTGTAAATGAGTTGAGAACTTACCAGACCCATGGCAAGCCTTCTATGTTAGCAACTGTTACTACTCATGAACACAGGCTGAGATAGGCTACAAATGAGATTCTCCTAGAGCCAGGCAGGGACAGAGATGCAGCAGCCCCAAGTCTGCCCATCTCCCAGAGGCTTCCATACCATGCCCTGGGTGCCTATCTTTCTGGAAATCAAAGGGGGGACCCATATCTCTCCTCATCTGGCCGTGGGAGCCCAGCAAGGGAGACATGTTGCAAGCACAAACACATGATTCCCATCTCAACAGCCCAAGTCCTAGAGTAAAGGGGATTCTTTTTTTTTTTTTTTTTAAGAGACAGAATTTCATTTTGTCGCCCTCGGTAGAGTGCTGTGGTGTCACAGCTCACAACAACCTCCTGCTCTTGGACTTAGGCGATTCTTTTGCCTCGGCCTTCTGAGTAGCTGACTACAGGCGCCCACCATAATGCCTGGCTATTTTTTTGTTGCAGTTTGGCCGGGGTCGGGTTCGAACCTGCCACCCTCGGTATATGGGGCTGGCGCCCTACTCGCTGAACCTCAGGCACCGCTGAGTGAAGGAGATTCTTACCCAAAGCTGCACATTACTCTAGCTCCGGGCAATCAGACCAGACCAGAGCCTGTGCTCTTTCTGGCCCCTTCAGGTTGTGGGCTGTGCATGCCTTTCCTCCCGATAGGGCAGAAGTCCAGGAAAGCTAACAGCAGGTCTTGACTTGTGTTTCCGCTTAATGGAGCAAGGGCTGGGAGTAGAGGGGCATGTGGGTGGGAGTCCAACATCAAGACACCCCTTCCCTGGCCCACCTTGTCTGAAGTTGGAGGCCTGGCTGGTGGTAATTTTAATACTTTAAAGTCTTGTTTAAACTCCTTATTTATAGAGCAGGAAAAAGAAGCTCAAAGAGACCCAGAACTCACTGAGAGCCCTACAGTAAAGTGAGAATGAGTCTGGTCCTGAACTCAAGCCTCCTGACTTAAGGTGAGTGTTCTGCTGGCAGCCAAACTGGAGGGGACAGGGCTTGGGTCCACCTTGCCCCCAGACTGGCACCATAGTCCTGCTTGGGAGGGATCTGGTTTGGGGGAGAGTTGGGAAGGTGGAAAGGTAAGGGGAGGGGATGGTAAGGGCACAGTCAGAGAGAAGACCAGACCTGGCCTAGGTGAGTAGGATTGGGAGATCACCTTGGGATGTGTGGCTGCTGCAGGATTCTGGGACCTTATTAATCAGTCTGAGGCAGCAGAGGATAAAAATACCATGGGAGCACACTCCTGGAGGAGGGGAACAAAGCAGATACAGAAATGAGTCACAGAGCTCAAGTCCTAAATTTAGAAGGTGCTGAAAGAGGCAGCCTTCCCCAGGGGAGGACTGAGGAGATACCCGCTGACCCAGGACACCAGGGATTCAGAGCAGGAAGCGGTGTTTGGCAGGAGTGCCCTGAACAGCAGTGCCCCATGGAAGCTGAGCCTGCTGTAGGGCCTGCTCCAGGTGTGGATTTTGACCCCAGGATGAATCTTTTTTTTGTTTTTTTGTTTTTTTTTTAGACAAGAGTCTCACTTTGTCACCCTCAGTAGAGTGCCCTGGCTTCGTAGCTCACAGCAACCTCAAACTCCTGGGCTCAAGCGATCCTCCTGTCTCAGCCTTCTGAGTAGCTGGGACTACAGGCATCCACCATGATGCCCAGCTCTTTTTTTTTTAGAAATAGGGTCTGGCTCTTGTTCAGGCTGGTCTAGAACTCCTGAGCTCAGGCAATCCACCCACTTCAGCCTCCCAGAGTGCTGAGATTACAGGTGTGAGCCACTGTGCCCGACCTCCCAGGATGAACCTTGACCCAGACCAGAGCCTTCAGCCCTATTCTCAGACAGAGCCCCTAAGTAAACCCATCTGCCCCAGCCAGCCCTTGCACTTTCCTGGGAGCCAGCCCCCAGCCCCCAAGTGCGAATGTCTGGGTGTTGTGCTGCCCCCTGGCTGAGCCTGGCAGAGGTGCCATACTGCTGTCCTGGCATGCATATGTCAGTCAGGCACTGAGGAGGGAGGCTGTTTGGATGCGGAGAGCTAATGCCTTTGAGTGAAAAGGAACCCAAGCAGGCTTTTTGCAGCTCTGCTTGGGTTGGAGTGAAGGAGGGGGACAAGATCATCACACCTATATATCTCTGCTTCCCTCTTAACCTTCTATCTAGACTCTGTGTTAACTCAGGCAGAGAAGGAAGGCACTGCCTCCAGGTAGAGGAACAAAGATGTAGCAAAGAGCCCATGTCTTGGGTCAGGAGGCTCAGGAGACAAGAACTTACAGCAGCTGTGGCATTTATTGAGCACAGGCACTGTGCTAGGTACCCCACATGATTAACTCACCTCATCCCTGTTGTAATGATATAAATCCTAATAGTCTACCCCTCTTAAAAATGGGACAGCTGGGGATGGCGCCTGTGGCTCAAAGGGGTAGGGCGCCGGCCCCATATGCCGGAAGTGGTGGGTTCAGGCCAGGCCCAGCCCCAACCAAAAAACAGAAAAAAAAAAAAAAAAAAAAAAGGACAGCTGAGACAAAGAGAGGTTAAGTAACTTGTTCCAGACTACATACTAAGAAGTTCTAACCTGCACAGCCTGGCCCACTAGCCCAAGCCATGGTGCTAGACTGCTGATCAGGGAACTTCGCCCTCATCTCCTGCCTCCACTGCTATCCTTCCCTCCCTAATCCTCACAGCCCTAAGCCCTGGGAGCTGCGTCTTCTGGGCCTTGCAGCACCCTGCTGCCTATTGCACTCCCAGGCTTGGGGGATAGAAGTCTAACAGCAGTGCCCACTACCACTGCCTCCACCACATAGGACTTCATAATTTATAGAGACCTCAGTCCACCTCTGGACCACTACCATTCTGATAGGAGGACAGGCCTAGAGAGGTGCAGGCTCTCTTGCACAAGAGCCTGGAACAGAACCATGGGGACTCCCCCTTAGAGAGGACCCGAGGCCCAGTTGGCCTCACCCCTGCATGTGGGGTCCTTCTGTTGCTGATGGCTGTTGGGCACTGCAGCCTGCAGGAACTCAGTTCAATTGCCAAGTTGATGAATCTTTCTAGAAGTCCTGGCATTTCCTGTCAGAGGCTCCTGACCCATCTGTCTGACCCAAGACCCTGCCCTCAGCTCTGTGCTCAGGCTGGGCAGGGTTGGTGTCTTGGGTATCTTCAGAAAAGGCAAGGTTGTCTAGGCCTTCTTCTACCAAGATGGGAAGAACTCTAGCCCTGGGATGACAGCGCCTTTTCTGGCAATCCACACAACTTCCTTCTTTTGGTTTCATATTCTTTAATCTCAAAACTGGACCCTCAGTGCATAGGGCACTTTCTACTGCCTGGAAGTAGAGGAGCCTCTGGGAAGAGCACAGCTTTACCCTTTGGGTGATGGGAGAGGTCAGGGGTTCAACCCCAGAGCCCCAAGGCTTATTGTTCCTCAGCAAAGAGTCTCCTCTGGGAGGCTTTGCTGGCCTGAGTACTTCTTGGGGAGCTGGGACCTACTTAGGGACATAGCCTGGCCCCAGGTATAGCCTGACATCCCATACCCAGAGGACTACATGCTGGAACACCTAGGGTAGGTTCTGTTTCTTGCTGGGCCTTATATTTTTCTCATCTGTCAAAGGGTCCTCGCCTGCTCCTCTTCCTGAGGTGGTTGTGAAGGTGAGACAAAACAAGTAGCAAAGCCTCTTCCTCTGGCCCAGTGCCTCTTCCCAGAGAGGAAGTGTGCAACCACGTGTGCACGAGCGCACCAGCACTGTGGTTTGGGTGCTGTTGTGTGCCTCTCCCTGAGGCAGCGAGTGACTGAGGTCTGTGTGGAAACTGGTATGTGTGGAAACTGTGTGGCACCTCGGAGTTTTACGATGTAGGTGAGGATATGCCTTGGGTGTAAGGCAGCCAGATTTAGCAAATATTTGGGATATCTAGTAAAAAGTTTTTCCTTACTTACCTGAAATTCAAATTTTATTAGGCATCCTATATTTTAGCTCACAACTCCACTTTGGTGCTGTGTGTGGTCTGGCATGACCAAATGTGTGTACCTGTGTAAGGCTGGCCCTGTGTGAGACCCAGGTAGTATGTGTCTGTGTAGGACTGGGACAGGACATCAGGAGGAGTGGGGACGAGGGTGACCACTGGGAGTGGCTGATGTGGCAGCTCCCTCAGGGCATGTTGGGCAGTTAGCTTTGAGAGGCTCAGCAGTGCTATACCCGCCCTGGGCAAACACTTAGATCCGGCTCCAGATGGAACTGGAATATAGGCCTATTCCCACTGTAAAGGACGCTGTAAAGGTCCCTCTCAAGGCCAACCAGCTCTGGGAGCCTCAGAGTGCTTCCTTCCTGAAGACCTCTGGAAATACCATTCTGCTGCTTCCTGGTGACATCACACAGGTCACTGCCTAATCTTCTAGAACTGTGCCCCCAAGACATTGCCTGGTTTCCCTAGACAACCTGGGAATTTGATCCACCAGAATTGGCAGGCAGGGTACACCCTGAGGAAGGGGTGGGGGAAGAAGGGGTGAGGGGGGGCCTTCTCATCTCCCAGAGGGGAGATCGACGCAGCCATCCATCTGTCTGACTATATGGTAAGTAGGGGAGGCACCCAGAAGCAAGTCAAGACTTTGGGGCCCCTCATCTAGGACACTGGGTGGGGTTTGGGACACTGGGAAAGCTGACTCTTAAGGCTAAGAGAGGGTGGTGATGGTGCCAAGGTCACCTGCAGGCAAGTGGAATGAGTGGTGTGCAGTGGAAGCCTGAAGCCTCAGGTCAGGAGCTGGGAAACCTGAGTTCTTATTTTTGCTTTGTCCCTGCTAGCTGGGCCTTTGTTTTTACATCGGTGCAGTGAGGGGGTAGGGCCAGATGACCTTAGTTTGAAGGTCATTAGTTCTGGTGGGGGTAGTTGAGGGGAGTATTAGGGATTAGGTCATGGTTGGCTCCAGGCAGGTGCCCTCCAACAGTTGTCAGGGGACAGTGAGAAAGGTCTGGTGTGAATCTTTCCTAGGGACCCCCTCCATGAGTCATAGTCAATCCTGAGGTACTGGAGGTCCCCTGTGGGTTCTGACTTGCTGTGTGATTCAGGGGCACCCCCGTGCCTGCCACAGCCTCAGCTGCACTATCTTCAGAGGTACGTGTAAGACCCAGGCTTGCCCAGCACCGGGGTAATGATTTCTCACATTCTTACGACTCTTCTCAGTTTGTGATGCACCTTCTCATACAAGCTCTCACCTTTTACACCCACTGTGGCTCCTGCTTAGCGATGCTCCATTCTGGAGTTGGGACCAGAGAGGAGCCAGACCTGAGCTCTGCTGTGGAGGTTCAGAGAGAGACCTCAATCCACTTCCTGGCAGGGGACTGCAGTGCACAGAGTAGGGGTTACACCTTGCCAGATGTTAGCACTCTTTAGTCTTTATGAGAATTTCACCACCATCCATCATGTCAAGATGTTACCTTAACATTTTTTCTTGGAACTGTGCATTTTTGGACAGTGTATTTCTTCCCTGCCCTAACTACTCCCACCAGTTATATTTTCAGTTACTGATCTAGGGGCAAAACTAGAACATACACACCTCTTTTCATTGCAGTAATTCTAAGATAATAGGTATTATTATTCCAGATGAGGAAACTGAGGCTCAGAGAGGACATGCCATCTATTTCTGGTCGCATAGCAAGGAAAGGGTAGAGCCAGGGTTTTCTCCAGACTGTTCCTCCATAGCCCCTCCCAGCTCTCCTGGGCTCAGTCTTCTGCTCTCAAGCGGATGGGGCCCTTCTTTCTGCTGCTCAGAGGTGTTTTACAGGATATGAATCTGCTTGGTCATGTTTGAGAGGCTGTCATGAGCCCCAGAGCCAGAGATACCTAAATTCCTGGGAAAGGGGACTTATAAGGACAAATTAATGGTGAGTAGGATAGAGTGATGCCCTTCTGCCCACCTGCTGGCCAGGTAGCCTGGACTGCACCTAGGTCCTAGGGATGAGCCCAGGAGTGCCAGGTAACCCACCTTTACTGCCCCAAGACTCAAAAGATTAATTGTTGGTTATTGTGTGTTTGGATTCGGGTGATAATTTGGTTCTTGCCATCTGTACCTCCCTGGGTTTCTGTCTGTCCATCAGACTGGCAGCTTTCTGGGTGGCAAGTCCTTCTGTTAGTCTGCCCTTACTGCTACCTGCTGTCACCCAATCTTATTTCTTTTATTCTGGACTGGATGGTACCTGCCCTGGTGACTGCTCTCTGCTGGAATGTGTGTTATTAAGGCCCTGAAAAGGCAGGAGCCACTAGGCTAAATGCTTTCATCTCTTTTCCTGATGGCAGATGGCACAGAATATTGTTCACAAAGTAACTTTGGCTCTTTTGGGGTCCCCTGTTGGTCTCCTGCCAGTGTCAGATACAATCACTGAGGCCTGGGGAGAGGCAGTGACCTGTCTAGAACTGGGCTAGCGGCAGGGTATGTAGAAAGCAGAGTCAGAGGGCAGCACCTGTGGCTCAAAGGAGTAGGGCACTGGCCCCATATACTGGAGATGGTGGGTTCAAACCCGACACCAGCCAAAAACTGCAAAAAAAAAAAAAAAAAAAGCAGAGTCAGAGCCTGGGCCTCCTGAGCCCAGAGCCAGCCCCTTGCCACCCACTCATTCACAGACACTTTGAAAGAGTGTGGTTTAGAAGGGTGGGTGATTATCTGACTATACCTCCTACACTGCAGATGGGAGGCCTGGAGAGCTAAGGTCATTCACATAAGCCTTATGGGGGGGGATCTGCCACTCATTGTACTAGATTAACTATGCAGAATACCTTTGGGGTCACCTGTCATGATGTCTACTGCTCACCCCCACTAATTATAAAAATGTGGCCTGATTTGCAAACATCTTGGAGCTCCAAGCACTTTAGGAAGAAACACCTCTATTTGTGAATCCACCGTGATAACGCTGACATTCCTTGTTTTTCTCTTAGCACCTTCAAGAAAAGCTTTTCATCCCATGGCTCTAGGATGGTGAGCCCAGGCAATGCCTGAGCATTCATTATACATTCTGATTCTCAACTTCTATAGATAGGAATCTAAGGTGCAGAGAGGATGGGACAGCCAGGGCAGAGAAAGGACTCCTGGGGTCCTTTCTGAGGCCTGGGCAGTGGTCAGGACTTACTTTGACACTGGGCAAGGGGAAGGCATGAGGTGGGCCCCATTAACTGCCTATCCAGAGGAGTTTAGCACAGGGCAGTGGACCAGGGTCAATCACTGGAGTAAGTGAATGCTTACCTTCGGGACAGGCTGCCACACCCGTACTGGCCTGGCCTCAGGGAAGTTGAGCTGTTGGCCTCAGTTCACATGGAGTAGAGGAGGCAGAGGGAGTAGAGAGAGTCACTAGGAGTCAAGTGGCAGAAGCATCCTCCTAGGCTAGGAGGAATGGCCAGCAATTTGGAGCTCTGGCTACCTCTGCCTGGGGAGGGAAGGGAGCCCCAGAGCTCTGGGGTCAGGTACTCTACAGGTAATTAACCCATGAGAGGCATGTGTGCGTTGAGGAGGGGTGCTGGTGGACAAAGGCCAAAGAGTCTGGGGTTGTAGGGAGTACTAATTAAAGCTCCCAGGTGGGAGTGAGGCTGGAGTGGCAGTTTTGCCCAAGTCTGGCCACCTTGTGAACCTTGAACCTTGTGGGTTGGATTAATTTCCGGCTGTGCTTGCACACCCAACTAGGAATTGGGTAGGTTATGTGCAGGCTTGATGTGTCTCTACGTTGGTGGGGGATGCAGGGCTGTCATCTCTCCCAGTAAGTCTCCTGATTGTCGTAGGAGTGCGTGCCCATCTTTGGATCTCTGGGGTGGTGTGTGTGTGTGGGGGGATGTCTCTGGGTTGTTCTGGAGGACAACGTGCCTGTATGTAAATACTGTAGGTTGTTGCAGAGGTGTGCACCTGCGAGTATGGGAGGGAGTGGAGAGAAGGGGTTCACAATTAACTTCCAGAATCCCACTTCTAGCACCCGGCGGCCCTTCCTCTCAGAGCCCCCTCCATCTTGGCCACTCCTACCCGGTCCCCAATCCTTGCCTGAGCACTGGCCCCTCCCGGGCCGGGTCTCTCCCCGGGACATAGGGGGCGGGCACTAGGACCCTGTGGGGCGGGGCGGGGCGGGGCTCCGAGCTCCGTCAGCTTTACCTCCGCAGCCTGGAAAATACCCAGCTGGGGCGAGCGGAGTCCCTGGAGCCCCAGAGCCTAGCCGGGAGGGGGCGCGCGGGGCAGGGGGCACGGGGCGGGGCCGGGAAGCGAGACCCACTGCTCCTCCCCCCAGAGCCCCCGCGCGGCCCCCGGTCGCCCGGGCAGCGGTGGCAGCGGCGGCAGCGGCGGCGCTCGCACCCCAGCCCCGGCGGGCCCCGGCGGAGAAGCGGGCACAGGTGAGCGGCCCGCCGGGCGGGCGCCCCACCCCGCCCCACCCCGCCCCCACCACTTGCCCAGCGCTTGCATCCCGTGCCAGCGGCGCTGCCGAGTTAGTTGATCGGGTCCGGCCACCTCTGTTCGGGGCCCTCCCTAGACCTCCCGAGCACCTCTGGTCCCGGAGGTCCTCTGTCCCGACGGGCTCCCGAGGGCAACGCATACCCAATACCCACGCCACCCCCAGGAGGTCTGGGATCGCTTCTCGGGAGGTGGCCCCCATGACTGTCCTGTGCCTGTCCGCCCTCCCCTGGGGGTCCGACCCTGCTTATCTTGAGCTCTCCACCGACCCGGGACTCTGAACAGCCCCACCCGCGCCCCCAGCGTACTGATTCCTGTCCCCAAACCGGTCTTGCAGGTCCCAGGAAGGTGGCGTCAGCATCTGCAGCCGCGTCGACGTTGTCAGAGCCTCTGCGAAGGACCCAGGAGAGCGGGACTCGGACCAGGGCCCTGGGCCTCCCCATACTCCCTATGGAGAAGCCAGCGGCCTCAACAGAGCCCCAAGGGCCTCGGCCAGTCCTGGGCCGTGAGAGTGTCCAGGTGCCTGATGACCAGGACTTCCGCAGCTTCCGGTCAGAGTGTGAGGCCGAGGTGGGCTGGAACCTGACCTATAGCAAGGCTGGCGTGTCTGTGTGGGTGCAGGCTGTGGAGATGGATCGGGCACTGCACAAGATCAAGGTAGGGCTGCCCTGCTATACCTGCAGGTTCCAATGCACTGTTACTGACTCTCACAGGAGTTTCCTGGTCCTCTCTCAGGGCCACAGACACCTGGGCCCAGAAAGAGTCTCCTGCCCAGAACCAGGAAGAGGCACATCCCTCTGGGCCAAACCCCCATGGCATGGATGGGCCAACAGAAGCCTGGAGAGGGACTGCGGGTCATTCTCACTCAGCTGGAACCCAGGCTTCTCCTGTCCCTGCCTGCTGCAGGGGCTGCTGCCAGACCCCTCTAGGAGAGTGCTCTCCCTTAGGGACCCCTCTGCTCACGAAGCCTTCATCTGGTCCCTGACTTGAGTCACCCCAGCCAGAAGACTGAGCCCTTCTCTCCCTGTTCTCCCAGCTTGAGCTGGGTCTCCTTTCCAATTCTCTGCACCCTGGGGTGCAAGGACCTGACTCCTGCCTGCCTGATGTGCCCTTGTTTTTTCCCTTCCCCCAGGCTGTCCCACAGTCTCCTACAGGGACACAGGTTTGTAGCTGGCAGATCCTGAAGATAGGATGTGTTGGGTGTCCCTGCCTTGCACATGACCAGGCTACATATGGTCTGGGGGAAGAGGGGTTCTGGGGTGGGGAAGCCAGCACAGAGGGCAATTGCAGGCACATCAGCCCCACACAGCCATCTCCCCCACTCCTCTCAACCTGGTGATTCTTCCCTCTTTGCCGTGCAGGAAGGCTTGGGGTTTGGGGGTCCCATGAACACACTTTCTTCAGGGCACTAGATGGGCCAGAGGCTGGTAAAGACTCTACCCTAGGGGTCTCAGTAGCTACCCCCTAACACATCTGGTGTTGCCCTGAGTGCCACATTTCTAGGGTGGGTAAGTCTCTCTTTACTGAGCTCCTGGCAGTAGGCTGTGCCCTTTACCTCCCTTTCTCTTACAATTTCTCCCTTCTGCTGTCCTCCTGGAATATTCCTATTGCTAGAGGGTAGGACACTGGACTCAAAGACCTACCCTTCCCTTCCTGCCTAGGACCTGGTCTCACCCAGCTTGGGCTTGTTAGCCTCACACCAGAGCCTGAGGTGGCTCACCCGTGCCTTTCTGCCTCACTTTGTCTTAATCATTTACAGCTTTGTCCATCTGTCCACACACGATATTCTGGCTCTACTTTTTTGCCTTCTCTTCTCCCCTCTCTAACTCTACTGCACCCTGGCCATCTGATTGTCTCTTTCTCTGGGGGTTTCCACTTGTGTCTCCCTTTCTGGGATTCTCTGCCCAGGTCTGAGGACCCTGACCCAGGGTCCTGATCCAGAGGAGCCTGAGGAGCAGGGAAGTGGGGGCAGTTAGTATGTCTCAGCTTGGTACTCCCAGAGGGAGGGGCAGGTCCTATCCTCTTTTTGTTCCTAGCATCCAACACAGACAGAGCAGGGATGTTGGTTAAAGGAAAGTACCAAAGAACAGATTGAATGAAAGGTAAGCAAGGTAGTTTTAGAAGAACCTGAATGTGACCTGGGAAAGACTTGAGGCCAGCAGTGAGCAGTAGGGTGGGAAGTGTAGTTTCCCCACTGAGCTGACTCTGAACTTTCTACTCCTGAGCTGGCTCTGGGAGGGAGGGGAGGAGGAGGTCTGAGCTGAGCCTGGTACTCCCACCCTTTGTGTCAACAGGGCGGAGCTGCCTCCTTTATTGGCTTGGTTAATGAAAAAACCTAGCCTAGCCCAAGACTACAGTTGGCGGGTCTGGGTCTAGGGAGCCAGGCTCTGCCACAATAGACCACTCATGGCCCCATCAGATTTTTTAGGTGACCTTCCTTGGGAATGGTGGGAACTTGGAAAAATTGGGGTGATATAGGCTTCTTGGGAGGGTATATATCCTCCCTGGCAGTCGGGACCCTGACCTTTTTTCCCTCCAAGAGCCCCTTGCAATTGCTGTTTTATTACCCCCCTACACACACAAACATACACATACATATTCTGGGGTACAGGTGAGAGTGCTGAGGCCTAGTCCAGGGTCACACAGCCAAGTCCCAGCAGAGCCATCATAGAACCCAGATTTCTAGGCTCCCAGCCTAGTCCTCTTGTCTTAATTTTCTCCCCATGGTACCCCCCAGCTCTGATCCCCATAATGGAGAGAGGATGGGGATAGGAAATGAACAGAGCCTAGGCCCAGGGAAGAGGCTGGGACCTTGGTTATGGGCACCCTCTCAGCACAGCCAGATGGAGCTCTGGGACATGTGCAGAGGCCTCTGAGCTTCCTATCCCCAACATTCCAGGACTCCCAGGTTCCATGCAGCTACTCCCATTCCATTCCGTTAATAAGAGCTCCTGCTCTGAGCCAAGCATTTTTCTCCATCCTCCAATTTACGCTCAGGCCAGTTCTGGACTGTAGTAGACTCTTCTCTATGTTACAAACAAAGAAATCGAGGCTGAGAGAGGTGATGTCATTTGCCTAAGGTCAGGTAGCAGTGCGGCAGGAGAGGAACTATGGTGAGCCTGGCTCCAGAGCCCTTGCCCCTCTCCGTGTGGGCTCACGTCATTAGTCAACACAGTGGCCTTTAACCTCATCAATAACTCTTGGAAGGACTGAAGGACGCAGTGTTCTCATCATTTCATTCTTGTTTAATAGATGAGAGAGCCAAAGCCCACAAAGGGGTGTGGCTTGTCAAGGTCATACAGCAGGTCTGAAGCCAGAGTCCCTGGGAATGATTGGGTCACTCTTGGAGGCTGGGACTCAACTGCAGGTGTTTGATGACCTTCTGCCCCCTTTCCCTGCCCTCTCTCCTGCCCCAGTTTTTTCTAGGCCTGTCCCCAGACTGGGGAAAGCCAGCTGCCCCTGGACATGCCCCATGTGCCTGATCCCATGGTGGGCTGGGGCTCCACCTATCTGTCTACCTGATTGATTTCCTCCTCCTCATCTTTCTACCCCTTTCCTCCATGTCCAGAGGTTCCTGGATGCCAGCATGGCTCTGGGCCCAGCAGTCAGAGCCAGACCAATGGGAAGGGGCTACCCTTTCCCTCTTCCCTCCTCTCTGGCCTATAGCCTGGCCCCAAACTTGCACTGTGTTCCAGGCACTGGAGAGGAGGCAGACAACACCTCTGAGAGCTCAGCCTTGACCCAGAGACAGATGCTGAACTTGAATCCTTGGGTATAAGGCAGAGGGCAGCATGGAGTCTGCACCCAGGTCTCTCAATCCCCAGGCTTCCCCACAGCATCTGTAGTGGTGTGAGAAATGGGAGACGAGGAGGTTCTGTCTGTCATTCAGCTAGAGACTGCTGGGGTCCAGTCCTGGCTTTGGTGTCCTGTTGCTATGCAAGCGACTTTGGAAACATCCCTGCCTCTCTCTGGGCTGCTTGTACATCTGTGCCATTGGGCTCTCTTGGCTCCAGGAGCCTTTGAACTCAGCGGACCATGAGGAACAAGTGGACAGACAGCAGAGGAGGTGAGCTGCCAAGCCCTCCCTGAGTGCTGATATGCTCACTTCCGACGTCTGCTGCTTGAGAGGCAGAGGAGACTTGGACTCTTCTGCAGAGGTTTCCAGACTCCCAGACTCTGGTAGAGAGAGAACAGGCAATTCCTAATGTCCTTTGCCTACTGCACAGGCAGCCCAGAGATAGGAGTGAGGCCTGGAGAGAGCCTGGGACTATAATAGGTGTGAGCTGGGTGGGCAGGGGCCTTGAGGGGCTTGACACTAGAGCAGGTGTGGGTGGTCTCTTGGGGTGCGTGGTTGAAAGCCTGAGGCTTCTCTGGATACAGGAAGCTGGGCAGTGGGGACCTGTCTCTCCTCTTACTTCCTGTCCCACGACTCCTCCCCTTCTCCTGTGGAGTAAGCTCTAGTGGCCTCCTACCCCTCTCTCACTGCTCACCTTACCCCACACCACAGTTCCCTGGGTTCCAAATTCCCACATCTGTGCTTAAGTCTGTTGCCCTCAGCACCTGTCATCCCACTGTGACACAAGGGAGGGCTCAAGGATCATCCAAAGCCCTTCTCACTCTTAACAGTCTCTTGGGCTCAAAAGGATCATGGGGAAGGCACTGAGTCTTCACTACTGCCCTATATGGTAGGTCTCATTAACTCCATCAAGCAGCTGTGGAGACTGAGACTCAGGGCAGGAATTTGCTTATGGAAGGCCAAACAGCTAGCAATGGGTAAAGCTGTGTTAGAACTCCTACTCCCTTGTGGCTGGTTATTAGCACTATTGGGCTTTTGAGTGTCCCTATGCTGTGTCATTGTGGGAGGGGTCCCTGAGGGCAACCCGCTGGTCAAGAGCTCTGTCTTTGCTATGTGACCTTGGGGGTCACTTTACTTTTCTGGGTCAGTGTTGCTGTCTATGATGGTAGGGGTAGCTGTTAATCTGATTTTGGGGCTTTGGACTGGAGGAGTCCAGGTTCTGGCTTGGCCTCTGCCCACTCTGGGCCTCCTCTTCCCTATCTCTGTGGGAAGCTCCTGGGTAGGTGGTTTGCAGAGGCTGTCATAACCTTAGCCCAGGCTTGGGGAGTCTGCATTTCTGGACACAGAGTAAGGGAGATGACCTTGCTGGTCTGCGTTATCAGAACGGTCCCCACATGGGCGTCCTGAATCCAGGGGTAGGCCCAGACTTGGTTAGTTCTAGCTCTGATTTGGCACGGGGGCAACTGGAAGGTATAGCTTCAGATCTGCTCTCAGGGAACAGGTTCCCAGTGAGTACAACCCCAGGTAATGTCTGGACATTGGAGTCAGGGAACTCAGAGAAGGGGAGGGTCAGAGGTGGCTAGAGGTGTTAGGGAAGTCTTCCTGGACAAGCTGCCTGGTTTGGGTTGAGGTAGGGGAGAGAGCTCGGGATCCAGAGTCTTGGCTATATGGCCTGGGGCAAATCACCCTGCCTAGGTATTAACCTTCTCATCTGTCAAATGTGGATAGTAGTACTGCCCTACCTGACTTTGGACATCCATTTGCTCATTCAGTGAACATCCATTGGTAGCTTCTCTCTGCCTGGCCCTGCACTGGGGGTGGGAGGATGGAGAGGATAGTCAAACCCAAGCCATGTTTGAAAGGAGCTCGCAGCTGGGTGCTGAGACAGATACTTACCATGGGAGCTAAGAAAACCCATAGAACATGTCTGGATGAGTGTTGGGACAGGGAAGGTTTCATGGAGGAGGAATTCTCAGATGATCCCTTTGGAATTGGGTGGAGAAGGAGGAGTGTAAGCTTGATAACATCAGAAGCATTCCATGCAGAGGAACAGCTGTCCAAGGCCCAAGGCCTGCAGGCAGCATAGTGCATTTGAAGAATTGTAGGTGATGGTTCAGCATGGGCTTGGAACTCAGTGGGCTGGAGATGATTAGAGAGCTAATCAACAACCCAGGGCCAGGGGAGGGTTTTATTTATTTATTTATTTATTTATATATTTTTTATTTTGTGACAGAGTCTCACCATGTTGCCCTGGGTAGAGTGCTGTGGTATCACAGCTCACAGCAACCTCCAGCTCCTGGGCTCAAGCAATTCTCTTGCCTCGACCTCCCAAGTAGCTGGGACTACAGGTGCTTGCTACAACACTCCGCTGTTTTTTGGTTGTAGTTGTAATGTTATTTGGCAGGCTTGGGCTGGGTTTGAACCCTCCAGCTCTGGTATATGTGGCTGGCACCTTAGCTGCATGAGCTACAGGCGCCGAGCCTATTTATTTATTTTATTTTATTTATTTATTTTATCCACCCGCCTCAGCCTCCCAGAGTGCTAGAATTATAGGTGTGAACCACCACAACTGGCAGGGGAGGGGTTTAGACAAGAGGGCTGGTAAGAGGGTGCTGCTGTTGTATTTGTCTGGGCAGTGGTGCTGAGGCCTACACTAAAGGTGTTGTGGTGAATGGAGTAAGGGATTGAATTGAGAGGGATTTAGTAGGGATAATGGAAGCGACATGGTGGTTATAGCATAACTCCTTGCAATGTATGAACTGTGAAGTGTTGTGCAGGCTGGGGTGCAAGACTGCATGGATGTGCAGCCCCCTTGGCACCTGTTCTAGGCAGGTGGAGGAACCCTTAGTGAGTGGGAGAGGGGTGGAGGGTGTCCCTGTGTCCCCACTGGGACTGGAGGAGCCCTTAGCCCAGGTTGGCTCTATACCCTCCACACCCAGATCCCCAGGCTCTGTCTTTTAAACTTTAACGAGCCCAGCTCAGTTTCCAGCCGAGACTCTTTAAAGTTTCAGGAGATGAGAGAAAGGAGGGAGTCCTGGAGACAGATGGGTTTTCTTTCTTCCCCTGCGTGTCCATGCCTGGCTGGGCTGCCTAGAGCCAGGGCACTGTGACCCCTTGCAAAGACCTGGGACCTTAGCTGGGCTGCTTCAGCTCATTCCTGAAGAGCCAGTGGCTGCTGGCCTGGGCACTAGGTTGCCTCCAAAGATAGATGGGAATAGCTGAAACCCTGTTCCAGCCCTGAGTCACTCCCTTTTGCCTCTGACCTGGACAGGTGATAGTGTTCTGGCAACAGGTGAAGGGAAAACAGCTCAGACTGGGTGACAGACTTGAGGTGTCCCCACCCCTCGTGGTGCTTCCCTTGATCCCCTCTGGTTGCTTGCGTTGGCTTTGATAACCTGGGGTCCCTCAGAAACATGAGTAGGGAGGGGTCCCATGCCAAACACAGACTCCTCTCACCTGTCACCTCACAGAGAGCCTGGGGCAGGTGGCACAGGGCAGCTGGAGCTGTTCCCTGGGGCTTTAACATAACCATCCCCTCCTGCCTCTGGGCCCAGGCTCCATGAAGGCAGGTACTTGCTACTCTGATGTTTCTCTGGGCTGTTGTGTCCTGGCGTAGGTGAACAATGTCTACGCATGTGTTCTATTTCTGCCACCACATGGGAAGTAGAGGTAACTCCCACCCCCAGTCGCCCCCATGGAGCCTGAGCTATTTAATCTCATCCTTTGGGTTATGTGCCACAACCCCCATCTGCTCCTTGTTCTCTGGGATACCCTCCACCATCTCCTGGACTCCTTTTCTGTGTCCCTCCCTGATAGCCAGAGAGGATAGAGTTCCCTTGTATGTCCTCAGCACATTCATTCATTCAACCAACACATTTACTGAGCACATACTGTATGCCAAGTATTGTGTTCTATCCAGGAATTTGGTGGCAAACCACACAGATCAGATCCTGCTATCTTGGAATTTAAGTCCTAAGGGGGTGGTGAGCAAAACAAGCAAACAGCTAAGATACCAGATGACGGCTGAGAGTTAGGAGGACTGAATAATGTGATAGGATTAATAGATTAATAGAATAATTCTGTGTCTGGGCCTTTGTGTGTGGAGCTGGATTGTGAGTAACAGTGTGTGTAATATGGCCCTTTGTTGTGTGGACTGTGAGCCCCTCCGGGGCAAGTACTGGCTTCCTTATTTCCCCCTTTCCTGCCTAGGTGACAGCCCTGAAGCCGATGCCTGGCAAGGGTCAGTAAATCCATGTTGAATGTATGTGTGTGTGCCCACCGATGTGTCTGTGTCTCTGAGTGTGAGACTCTATGTGTGTCTCTGTGTCTGTCGTTACTCTGTGTGTGTGAGTCACACCCCCTCACTGCAGAAGCAGAGTTGTCTCTGATCCAATTATGTTTCCTCAGCTGTCTCCTGGCAGCTCCTGCCCCCTGGCTCAGCTCTGGCTCTGCTGTGGTTTCCCTTTGTGAAGGCTCCTGTTCTTGCCTCTGGGCCTATCTCTGGGTCTCAAGATCTCCCCTTTGAGGTTTGTTTTTGACCCCTCGCCTTTGACGATTACTGCCTCTGTCCTGGATGTCTCTACTTGCCCCCTTTTCTCCATTTTCTTCCTGTCCTGCTATTTGTTCATTCCACAGACCTCTTCCCATGCCTCCCACCCCCTCTTTTGCCAGCCACTATGCTGGTGCTAGGGACTTGGGGATGGATCAGACTTGGGTCCTGCTGTCAAGAGACTCAAGGTCTAGTGGGGAAACAGATGAGACAGTGACAGCTCTTGGTGGGAAGTGCTGGGATGGAGATTTATACTCAGGCTGAGGGGCCAGTGAGTGGCAGCATTGTTGGGGGAAGGGGAGGTGGCTTCCTGAGGAGGTAGTGGTTGGGTGGGGCTTGGGGCCCAGCAGGAATTAGGCAATAAGCTGAGAAGGTCTTGGGGAGTCCCTCAGTGAGGTGGCTCCCCAGGAGCTGGGACAGGGCTGAGGATGAGGAAGAGTGGAGGTGGAGCCAGGGTAGGGAGGGCACTGCTATCATCAGCTCCCTGGCTACAGAGGACAGATCAGCCTGGGAGCCAGGCAACCGGAGAAGAAGCTGTGGCTATAGGATGGTGAGGCCAGCCTGGGCTGGAGAAGAGGGAAGATTTTCCCTCTTCACTGGACTGGGAAGGTCACAGCTGAGTAGAATAGAGGGGAAGAACTGGCTGCTGCCGGGAAAGCATGAGAGCATAAGGGAGTCTAGAACCATCCCCAGGTTTCAGACACAGGAGGCAGGGGAAGTGAGCACAGGGTGGGGGGATGGGGAGATACTCTGACAGCACTGGATATGGTGAGTGCCTAAGGGCTGTCCAGGGGATGATGCTGAGAGGGATGTTGAAGTCTGGAGTTTTACTGGAGAGTTCTGGGGCATCAGTCCATGGTGGTCCTTGAAACCCTGGGAGGTACTCTTCTTCTGTGACTTGGTCTGTCTTTGTGTCTGCTCTGGCCTCTACCTTGTCTCACCGGCCTCTTCCCACCCCCTCCCTTTTTTTCTGGGCCCACCCACACTCTGCCTCTCTCAGCTCTTTCTGCTCAGTTGGGCTCCCCTCCTCCCTTAGCCCGAGTACAGAGCTGCAGTGCAGGTCAGCACCTGAGATTTGGGAGCAGGACTGCTGCAGGGCTGGAGCCTGCCTCTTTGGAGCCTTGGTGGGGATGCAGGGAGGCTGCTGTTGACTAGGTGAGGACAAGAGCAGCAGAGCTGGAATGAGTCACTCCGACAGGGCAGAGAGCAGCAGAGAGGTCTCTGCTGGGTCTGCACCGGAAGCTCTCTCCACTCCCTACCCAAGGCTTTAAGGCATTTTGGAGAATAGATGCGTAGAGGTAGCTGCTGCCAGTAAGAATACTGAGCCTAAAGATGAGGGAAGGAAATCTTGCATTGGGCTAATGTCACATGTGCTTTCCGTGTCTTTCCAGCTCCCCCTACTCCAGACTGATACAGCCCCAACATCCTCTCCCTACTCCATGACCCTTCCAAAGGCTTAGCCCCTAGCATGGATCCCTCAGGGACAGTCTGGACAGGTACTGGCCCACCTAGGATTTCTTGGGTCCTACATAGAACAGAACCTGGTTATGGAGGAACAGTCTCAGGGGTGGACTTTTGGTCACATTGGGTTTCAAGATGGTTTCTCCACTTTACTTGTCTGAGCCATTGTTTGCCAGTGGGCATAATCTTCCCTCTTCCTAGGTAATTGAGAGGATGGAAATAGATGATTCCAGGACTGCCACAGAGTTGGCACACTGTTAATATTTGCTGAATGAATGGCTGGATAAATGAATGATCTGAGGAACCAAAGGGACAGCTCCATTTCCCACCCTATCCTTGTTCATTTGGTTAACTCGTACCTCCCCTTCCCTCAACTAGTGTATAGGCCATTTCTAGTCTCCAGGCTCATGTTATCATCCCTGTCAAGACACTCTTCCCCCTCCTCTTCCTCTGAATGCCATCTACTCTTCTGGTCATCCTTCAGGGCTCAGCTTAGGTGCCCCTCACTGCAGCTGCATCTCTGGCTTCCCTTTGTTCCTGTCCCTGCCTGTGCCCAGCACCCCCAGCTGTAGTCCCCCAACCTTGGGTGGAGCTCAAGAGCGCATTAGACTCACCCAGGCAATGTGGAGCATTTCCAGATTAACCCAGCATCAGCAACTCAGCTGACTCCAGGCTTTCAGGTCCCGGGAACAAGGACTTCAGGGTTCTGGACAACATTTTTTTCCCCCATTTTCTTTTCTTTTCTTTCTTTCTTTTTCTTTTTCTTTCTTTTTTTTTCTTTTTTTTTTGAGACAGAGTCTCACTATCTTGCCCTCAGTAGCGGCTGTGGCATCACAGCTTACAGCAACCTCCAACTCTTGGGCTTAAGTGATTCTTTTGCCTCAGCCTCCCAAGTAGCTGGGACTACAGGCACTCACCACAATGCCCAGCTATTTTTTTGTTATTGTTGTCATTGTTGTTTAGCAGGCCCTGGCTGGGTTCGAACCCACCAGCCCCAGTACATGTGGCCAGCATCCTAACTACCGAGCTACGGGCACCAAGCCTGGTTTTTATATCTTATATAGGCTATATTGTAGTACCAATAATAAGAATCCAAAAATGAGAAATAAAAAATCACTCAGAGGCCTGGCATGCTCACACCTGTAATCTGAGCACTCTGGGAGGCCAAAGCAGGTGGATTGCTGGAGCTCATGAGTTCGAGACCAGCTTGAGCAAAAATGAGACCCTGTCTCTACTAAAAATAGAAAAAACTGAGGCAAGAGGATCTCTTGAGTCTGAGTTGGAGGGTGATGTGAGCTATGATGCGATGGCATTCTACCCGGGGCGACAGTTTGAGACTTTGTCTCAAAAAAAAAAAAAAAATCACCAGAGCCTTAATTCAGTTCCCTGAGAAGAACTTCTTGGTTACTTCCAGCTCTCACTTAGAGGTGTAGATAATTTTATACATAGTTTAAACTATGGCACAGGTACTAGTTTCTATCCTATTTTGTTCATTTAACATTGCATCTGTATGGCTCAGCACCCGTAGCTTACTGGTTAGGGTTCTGGTCACATATAGTGGCGCTGGCGGGTTCAAAACCAGCCCAGGCCTGCTAAACAACAACAGTGACAACTGCAACAAAAAATAACTGGGCATTGTGGTGGGCGCCTGTAGTCCCAGCTACTTGTGAGGCTGAGGCAAGACAATCGCTTACGCCCAAGAGTTGGAAGTTACTGTGAGCTGTGATGCCATGGCACTCTACTGAGGGCAACATAGTGAGACTTTGTCTCAAAAAACAAAACAAAGAAAATTGCATCTGTATAATTTTCTCATATTACTACAGAATTATTAATTCACCAACATTTCCGGCAGCTGTTCACTGGAAGCCTGCTCTGAGTTTGGAGGCCTCTGGCCCTCCCCAGGGGATCCCTCAACTCTCAGTGGCTGTACAGTAACTATTAGGGTGACGTGTCTTTCTTAACCATGTGGGCTGGCTGTTGGCCCAATCTGTTTCACATTGTTCTCCAATATAATTTGCTAATTACAAATTCAATAATATACTCATGAATATTATAACTTTTTTGTTTTATGTTTTTTCTTGCACGTACATGTAAATTTCTAATCTTGGGCTTCTAGGAACTGAATCAAAGACATGGCTTTTTGCAGTGGCTAATGCCTGCAAGCCCAGCACTTTGTGGGGTTGAAGCAGGAGGATTATTTGAATGTAAGAGTTTGAGACAAGCCTGGGCAACTTAGTGAGACATCTTCTCTATCAAAACAAAGTAACTAGCTGGGCCTGGTGGTCCACAGTTGTCCTCCCAGTTACATGGAAGAGTGAGGTAGGAGGATCATTGAGGCCAGGAGTTTAATTTAAGGTTGCAGTAAGCTGTGATGATATCACTGTACTCTAGCCCAGGCAACAGGGTCTCTGAAAAAAAAAAGATAAGGAAATTTTTATGATTTTTTATAATATTTACCAAATTGCTTTTCAGAACCTGGAATAGTTGAGCCAGTTTTTGTTGCCACTAATTGTGTAATGGTTTTACTACACCTCACAAGCAGTGGGTATTTTATATATTTTTGCTTAATTTACTGAGTATAAATTGGTACCTCAGTACAATTTTAGTTTACTTTTCTTTGACTGTCATACCTGTTAAAGCAAGTTTCAGAATCTCCCCTGAACCTGTCTCTGTCTCTTGGTATTATTGAGAGCAGCTCCACCCACCCCCTCCTTACTCCTTTTTAAGAGGATGATGTATTAATAAGCATTAATTGTTCTCAAGAATTGTTGATAGAGATTAACAGGAGTCCAGGGGGTTTTCATGACTGTACTTCCTTCTGAATTATACAGAAGCACTAAAGGCCATGGTCCAAGGCCATAGCATTCTAAAAGTTGGAGAAACTCACATAGGCATAGCCTCTTTGTTGGTTCACTGTCCAGCCCTCTGTTCAGGCAGTAGTTCTTCACTGAGTACTTGCTGTATGCCAGGCCCCATGCCAGGCACAGGGGATGCTGAGAGGAACAAAAGGCCACAGCACTCCCAACACATTAATGCAATGCATTCCAATGTGAACTGATAAGGGAGGTTATGGGTTGGGGGACAGGGCAGGCTGCCTGGACAGAGGGACAGCCAGGCTGAAGTCTGAAGATATTATATGAAAGGAGCCAGTGAAGGGAAGTCCTGGGGAGGCAGTTGGGGCAGACCTGGGAGGAACTGCTTTAGCACCCCTCATGACAGGAGTGATCAGAATTCTCTTCTTCCTTTACCTCCCCAACGGTTCACATCAGTGCCATGGAGCAGCTATTGGGATTTTTTATGAGGGATAAGTAAGAGAAAGAGTCTTTTGGGGGGGGGGGTCCATATCCTTGGGGCCCCAGAAACCTAGAGCAAAGCTAGCCCCTGGAGCCTTTGGGAGGGGCAGGGGAGAGGGTCCTGAAGCCAGCAGGTGGTGTGTGGAGCCTGGGAGGAGAAGTGGGCGCAGAGGCCAGCACTGAGCATCTGACTTCCTGTGTGCTACTGGGCCAGTCTCTGCCTCTCTCAGATCCTCCTCCTGGTCTGACAAACCTGGTGAGGGTAGAACAGGGGAATCTGTGCAGGATTGCTGTAGGAGGACCTCCTGTCCCTCTCCCTATGCACCCACCTTGTGGAGGGCTCTTGGCATTTTTTTTTAAAACTTTGGTCCTTGTTGTCCCTCTATATCCTATCCTTTGAGAATTAGCAGGAAGGTGCTCCCTTGAGCAGGGCCTGAGAAGTCAGGGAGATTTGGGGACCTGGGACTGGAGGAAGGGCAGCTGCTGCTGAGGGTTTTGTGTGCAAGTCTTATTTAATCCTGACAGTGCCGCACACAGGGGAGGATTACCCCTGCTCAGCAGATGAAGACACTGGGGCTCAGAGCTCCAGTCCTTTGCCTAAGTCAGGGCCATACAGCAGGACATTGCAGGGCAGGGGCCTGTCTGACACACACAGCCAAGACCTGCTGTGTGAACTGTGAGTGTGTGGAATCTAGCTGGGTTTGTGGAGCAGTTCTTTGGCGGAAGGGTTCTTAGAAGGGGCTGCCAGGTACAGAGCCCCAGCACTAAGATTTGGAAAATCTGGAGCTTGAGTCAGGAACTTTGTTCAGAAGAAGAACATGTGAGCTCCACCTCCCTGGTCAGTAGGCCCTGCTGAGTCCAGGGAGCATTACAGTCACCAACTAAGACATCATCCATTTGTTGGTGCATTTTGTTTTAGCTAGGCAAGTCCTGTGCCTTGAAGGTAACAGAAAGTCTTGTCACCTGGGCTCTGATTCTCTGCTCTGTTGCTGTTAACTGCATGGCTTTGGCCAATCATTGTACCTCTCTAGGTCCCAGTTTCAGCAACTGTGAAACAGGGGTAATGATTCCCACTGGGGTTTTGGGAGGTAAGAGGTAATGTCTGCAAAGGTTGCAGCCCTTGATGGCTGGCAGAGTGGTTTGACCTAAATTTCAGCCCTTGTGGGGTCCATGTTCAAGGAGCTTCTGTCTCCTTTGTGGGATGATGAATTGGTTAGTGATTTGGCAGTGGTTATTGAGGTGGGGCTATTGTGCAGAGCTGTGATTGATTTGATACTGTGTGTTCCACCCCTAGCCAGGAACTCTTCCTCTTATTTGAATGTGGTTCTGTTGGGAATGGGTGATTTTTGCTCAACAGTTATTCACTTTACAAAACTGTCTGCTGAAATGTAATGTGTTGAGAAGTTATCATTGCCTGTGGAATATTTCAAAGCCCAAGTTGAACTCCTTAACCTTTCTTGGTGACCTCAGTTTCCCCAGTGATAACCTGAAGAGTAGTGATTGAGGAAATGATTTCCTGGCCTCTTAGAATTTTGGGATAATCTTTGTGCCCCACATGTCCCATGGGCAAGGATAGTGGAACCTGCTATGTGAGGTCTTAGAGGCAGGGCCAGCCTTGTATCCACCTACCTGTGTGTCTGTTTACTTTAACTGTGTGGGCCTTTGGCTCCCAAGGCCAGGACACAGCTATATGTAGGGGACCTGACTTCCATTCTTCTTTCAGGTTGTCCATCTCCCTGGGTCCTGGGAGATAGTAAGTGCTGGCCCAGCATCCCAGAGAACACAGGGCAAGGGGTAGGAGAGAGGTGAGGGGTAGAGTGAGACGCAACTTGGGCCTTGGAGCCTGTTCTGTTGCAATGCTCTGCTCTGCCTTTCAGTGGCTCAGCACCGTATCCTTTTGGGCTCAGTTTCTCTCTGCCTCTGCAGCTTCTGTGCATGTCCCTCCTAGCTCATTCTATCTTGAATTTTGTGTCCCTGTGCCTCATCATTCCCCTTGGTGGGGCATCTTCGGAGCAGGTCTGGTTAACCTTTGGTTTCCTACTGCCCAGTTGCACACAGCAGGCTTCAGAAAGTGGTGAATGGGAGAACAAGAGAGCAGGGTGGGGACCAGGTTGGGACAAGAGAGGTTGCCCAGGGCATAAAATATTAGGATGTATACATAAATGCATCCAGTCCTGGACTTGTGGAAGAGTGCATGACAACTTGTGGAGGGCTGCTGGAGTAATAACAGTGACTATTTTTTGAGCATTTATTGTGAGCTAGGCATTAATTACATGCATTATGTCATTTAATCACAACATTCCCATGAGACAGGCACCATTATTATCCCCATTTTTCATATGAGAAAACTAAAACTGCTAAGAGTTTAATCTTACGCTCAAGGGTAAGAGCTGACATTGGAAGCTAGATTCTCGGTGCCTGCATGAGTCTCCCTGAGGGGCTTCCTTGCTTGTCCAGTTCCTTCTGACTGTGGCTCTGGGGGAGTTGGAGTGCTCAGAGGGCAGTGCTGGTCCCAGGGTTCTGGGCAATCCCAATTCTCCACCTAAAGAACTTGACAAGGTTTGAAGAGAGTGGAGTGCCAGGGACACTGCCTTTTGTTTCTCCCCCTCATCTCTTGTTCCCTCCTGGCCTCGGTTTTCTCAGCTGTAAAATGGCTGCAAATCCTTGCAGTCAGCACAAGTAAGGCTTTGAAGCCCAGCTTGGCTCCTTGGTGGAACAATCCCCCTTCAGTTCTGGTTTCCAGGGAGAGCTTCGGGAACAGCTGAGATGACTGACTCACCCAAGAACCAATGGCTGTGGGTTCCTGTATTAGGCCTGCCCACCAGGTGCTGTCCAGTGACTCAGCTTGACACACCTGTCCCTCCCAAAGCCTCTTAGAATTACACCTGGCAGGGTGTGGTGGGAGTAGCCACCACCTTCCTTAATAGTCTCATAGGAACAAAGCCAGGTGTAATTTCCGATTGGTCCAGCAGTGCTGCTTCCTAGGGACTGTGGAAGGGGCACTATCCTAGCAAGGCTGGGGACGCCTGTGGACACTTGCATGACCCAGCCTTTGGCCTGCTTCATTCTCTTCTCCTGAACTGCCACAGCCAGGGTTCTCACCCTGTTTCTGGCCTTCCTCCAAAAGAGTTGCCTGGGAAACCTTTGAAGTTTCCCTCTTTATTTTAAAGTGCTAGGCTGGGTGTGGTGGTTCATGCCTGTACTCTGGGAAGCCAAGGCAGGTGGATTGCCCTGAGCTCACAGATTGGAGACCAGCCTGAGCAAAAGCAAGACTCCATCTCTAAAAATAGTTGGGCATTGTGGCGGGTGCCTGTAGTCCCAACTACTTGGGAAGGTGAGGCAAGAGTATCGCTTAGGCCTAAGAGTTTGAGGTTGCTGTGATGCCACAGCACTCTACTAAGAGTGACAAAGTGAGACTCTGTCTCAAAAATAGTTCTCTGCAGTGTCAACTTCCCTGGGCACCTCATCTGTCTTCTGGCTCTGCATGCTCTGCCTACCTGCCATCATCCAAGACATGGGCCTTTAGGCTCAGGAGCCACAACAGCCCTGATCTAGGAATGTCTGCAAGGAGCATAGGCAGTGTCTGCAGCTTCCAGTGTGCATCTGGCTGTGGATGCAGCCAGGCCCAGAGGGAGAGCCAGTCCCAGGATGGCTTCTAACCCACCAAGCAGAGTTTTTTTTGTTATTCCTCCACATACACTCACTCTCTGTGATAACATGTTTGAGGACTTACAAAGCCAAATCAGTTTCCAAACTTAGAAGAATTCTGGTTTCCTCCAAAGTCACACTTGAGTGCTTCTTAATGGTTAAGGGTACAGGGAGATCCAGTTTTGAGTTCCTGCTTTGCTGCTTTCTTTCTGTATGATCTGGACAAGTTCGTTAATCTCAGTTTAGTATTTTGCAGCACAGGAATGATAACAGCACCCCTACTATAAGTTTGGGGTGAGGAGTGAGTGTGCATTGAATGCCTGGAGTGGTTCCTGGATGTCCATGTGGCTGCTCAATAGAAGGTTGTCTGGATGCTAATGGTAGTGCTGGGTCTGGCCTCCCCTGTCTTCTTCAACCCCCTTTCTCACCATCACATTCCTCGCATCACTTTGTTCAGTCACTCACTCAAGTCTCATTAGTCTCTTTCGGTCTGGTATAGTTCCCAAGCTTTTCCTTGACTTTGACAATCCTGACTGACACTTATAGGCCAATTATTTTGTAAAAGAAGACAAACCCTCATTTTGGATTTGTCTGATGTTTCCTTATGATTAGATTTATATTATGCATCTTTGTCAGAGCTATCACATAAGTGATGCCTGTATTCTTTTTATTGCAGCCTATCAGGCAACACCTGGTCATAATTTGTCCTATTACTAACAATAGTCACTTTGATCACTTGACTTAGGTGCTATCTGCCGTGCTGCTATACTATGAAGTTACTCATTTTCCCTTTGTAATTAATAAATATTTGAAGGGAAGTTACTTTGAAACTATGTAAATTCCCTATTCCTCTGTTTATTTATTCATACCTGTACATATTTTGGTTTCCTTTTTTATGCAGTGGAATATAACCTTCTTCTATCATTTTTGTTTTTAACACACAGCTGGTCCCAGATTTAGTTGGTGGTAGTATGACCAAATGTTTTAATTTGCTTGGGACTGAAGTGTTTCCCAGGATGCAAGACTTTAAGTAGTAAAAGTAGGAAACTTCTGGGTAAATACTGATGAATTGGTCACTCCACTAGTGGGACCCTTTGAGCTGGCTCCTGTGTCCATTGGACAAAGTCTCTGCCATTCTTTTAGTACTTTCTTGTTTTCTGGCACAGTACGATGTTCCAGGCTTGTCTTGTCCTTCCTCTGACCCAGCACTGGAATCTCCCATTTCTCTAAGAAGACCTGGAACCAGAGACCTTTTAAGTATTAGGCTACACCACACCATGGAGACTCGAGACAGATGCAGCTCATTCAGCTACCCATAGGCCATATGCTCTTGCCTGCCCCTGAACCTTGACTGGCTGTTCTCTCTGCCAGGCCAACTTGGCAAACCCCTAGACTAAGATCTTCAGTGAAGCCTGATCTTCTCCCCACCCCATGGAGCTCATCTCCTCCTCTGTGCCCACACTGGGCACTTTAGAACACCTGCCTATTTCCAACTTGGGCTCTTCCTGCCACTGGAAGCCCCTCAAGGATAGGCCTCAGATACACATCTGACTCTTCTGGGCTCAGTACAGGGCTGGAACTGGGGGCTTCTAGTTAAATGATTAGATTTAGTCATACTCCTCATGGAGAAGAAAAGCAAATGGGGCAAAGAGGGAGGGTGAATTATTCAGGGTTACACAATGAATCTTTGCAGGCTGGAGTCCTTGAACTTCAGTTTTCTTAATTCTAAAATAGGATTAATATTTATCAGAGCATTGCTGTAAGAATAAAATGAAGTAATATGTATAAAGCATTTAGTACAATACCTGACATGTGAAATGCACCTCTCAGTATGTCTGGGGGACCTTTAATTTTTTTTTTTCATTATTGTAGAAGCAGTACTATACATTTTAAAAAATATTATAGAGGCTGGGTGTGGTGGCTTGCACCTGTAATGCTAGCATTCTGGGAGGCTGAGGTGGGTGGATTACTTGAGCTCAGGAGTTAAAGACCAACCTGAGCAAGAGTGAGACCCCATCTCTGTTTCAAACAGAAAAACTAGCCAGGCAAGGCATGGCACTTGTAGCTCAAGTGGCTAAGGCACCAGCCACATACCCCAGAGCTGGCAGGTTAGAATTCAGCCCGGACCTGCCAAATAACAATTACTACAACCAAAAAATAGCTGGGTGTTGTGGTGGGGGTCTGTAGTCCCAGCTACTTGGGAGGCTGAGGCAAGAGAATTGCTTAAGCCCAAGAGTTTGAGGCTGCTGTGAGCTGTGGCACTGTGGCACTCTACCAGGGTGACAGCTTGAGACACTGTCTCAAAAAAATAAAAATAAAAAAAGGGTAGTGCCTGTGACTTAAGGAGTGGGGCACTGGCCCCATATACTGGGGATGGTGGGTTCAAGCCTGGCCCTGGCCAAAACTGCAAAAAAAAAAAAGAAAAGTTATTGTAGAAATAGACAAGCAAAATGAAAATAAATGGTCATATTCTTATCACTTAACTACCTAATATGTTAGTAATTGTGCTTCCTGAGCTTTTTCTGTGCATACATTTTTTTCCCACATGGCATTATACTGTACTTTCCATTTTGTGACCTGCTCTTTTAGGCAGCAATCTCCACCATTTTGTTTCTATACATTTTCAGTGTATCTAATATTCAGACTACATTCACATTTCTCCAGTTCCCAAAATGTCCTTTAAAGCTATTTTGTCTGAATCAGTATGCAGTCCAGGGTCACACTTTACATGTGGCTGTTGTGTCCTGTAGGTGTCTGAGTCTAGCCCAGTCCCTCTGTTATGTGACATTAACCTGGAGAAGAGACTAGGTCAGTAGCCTTGTAGAGCGCCTTACCTTCTGGCTTTGTTTGATTGTATGATTGTATTCTCATGTGACATCACGTAGCTCTGTCCTCTTTTCTTTTTTTCTTTTCTTTTCTTTTTTTTTTTTTTTTTTTTTAGTCAGAGTCTCAAGCTGTCACCCTAGGTAGAGTGCCAAGGTGTCATAGCTCATAGCAACCTCCAACTCTTGGGCTTAAGCAATTCTCTTGCTTTAGCCTCCTAAGTAGCCGGGACCATAGGCGCCCACCACAATGCCCAGCCATTCCTTTGTTGCAGTTGTCATTGTTGTTTTAGCTGGCTTGGGCCAGGTTCAAACCCGCCACCCTTGGTGTATGTGGCTGGCACCCTGTCGACTGAGCTACAGCGCTGCCCATGTCTTCTTTATGTTCTGTAAACTGAAGTTATATCCAGGGCTTGATGTTTCTTGGTGCTCAGAATACCCAAGAGGGGTTGGTGTGTCCCTCTGTGGCATCCCCATCCCCATTGTGGTGCCAAGGCCTATCTTGGGATGTGGGGAAAGACAATGTCACCCCTTCCTCAGGTTGTTGCATGTATCCCCTTGTGAGTAGAAAGTGGTATGTGTGGATTCCCTTGGCACTGTCTGAATGTCTGCTCTGGGAGACCTTTTTAAACTATACAAGAAAACTTACCCATTTGTTGAGGAGAACTTGATCTTGGGGGTTGGACTCTTGGGTGAAAAAAATCAAATAACAAGGACATTGATGGAGTTTCATCTTGTTTAGTGCAAACCTAGGGAAACCTGGCTCTGTTCTTACTTTCTTTCCAGACATGTGATCTAGGTTAAATCTCAGCTCTGCTACTTACCAACTAGGTGACCTTGGGCAAGTTACTTAACCTCTTTGAGCCTTAAGTTCCACCTTGGATTTCTTATCTGGCAGGGTTGTTGGTAGGATTGAATAAAACAAGGTATGCTCAGCTGTCTTTTTCCTAGATGGCAAGCTTTTTGAGGGCAAGGCTAATAAATAGTAGGAAATCCAAAGATGTTGTATTTTATTTTTTTAAGACAGAGTCTCACTCTCTCGCCCTGGCTAGAGTGCCGTGGTATCATAGCTCACAACAACCTCTAACTCTTGTGCTCAAATGATCCTTTTGCCTCAGCCTGCCGAGTACCTGGGACTAGTAGAGAGGGGGTCTCACTCTTGCTCAAGTTGACCTTGAACTGCTGAGCTCAAGCAATCCACCTGCCTTGGCCTCCCAGAGTGTGAAGATTATAGTGGCGAGCCACCATGCCCAGCTCCAGAGATGTTTGTTGAATGCAAAAAACAAAAAGGAGGACAGGTGGTATGGACTGGTGATAAATACCAGGGAGTAAAGAAACCTTCCATTTAGGCATTGTTTTTTAATTTATGCTTCCATTTCATTTAACGTGTACTCATACAAGGCTCCACGATGAATCAACTGTGAGCCTCTCTTCACGAGCAGCTCATGGGGGCCTGGTAGGGCACAGACATAGAAATTCAGTGTGTGGGAGCCTGAAAGGTCTAGCTAGAAGGCTTCCTGGTGGAGACTGGGCTGAGTTCAGGAAGATGGGCTCTAGATACAGGGGCTATGTGTCTCTTGGCCCAAGTGATTTCTAGGGGAGCTGAAAGGCTTGTAGCAAGAAGTGAGTCCATGCTGGCTTCAGAGGCCCCTGCTCCTTCCTGTCCTTTACCTCCTTCCCATTCTGCTTGTCTGCCCGCTGGTCCCTGGCCAGGGCCCTGAGCCCTACATGACGCTGACAACCCATATGTCTGTCTGCAGTGCCGGATGGAGTGCCGTGATGTGCCAGCAGAGACACTCTACGATGTCCTACACGACATTGAGTACCGAAAGAAATGGGACAGCAACGTCATTGAGACTTTCGACATCGCCCGCTTGACAGTCAACGCTGACGTGGGCTATTATTCTTGTGAGCAGGCACAGAGTCTGATCCCAATCTCCCTGGCCTCCCTCCAGGCCTCCCACCAATCCTCCTCCTCCCACCTTCTCTCCTGTGGTCACTCCACTGGCCAGACTGCTCAGAGACCTGAGTGCTGAGATAGAAGGCTGCCCTCCTGGATACCCCTGTCCACTCCTAGACCCTTGGGCGTTGTACACTTACAACTTGGGCGTGTACACTTACAACACATATGAACTCATATGTTCATGTATACATGCCATACACACACATACACACACGCAGTTATGTACATAAGCCACAGCTACGTGCCACATAGTCACAGACACACATTTTCATACACACAGTCATTCTTTTTTCCCCCCATACACTCACATTCACCTAGACCAGCGGTTCTCAACCTGTGGGTCGTGACCCACAGGAACTGTATTAAAGGGCCACGGCATTAGGAAGATTGAGAACCACTGACCTAGACAGACAAGCCAGGCCAGCAAGGGTAAGGGCTGTGTGAGGGTGTGAGTAGCAGGGATGGCTAGAGGCCATAGGGGCAGGGTTCTGCTGTATCTTCCCTGGTTCCAACTATGGGACTGTGATCTAGAAGGGGAGGGGTACCTGTTTGGATTAGAGTCACTGAAAGTTAATTAGGTATCCCTGTGTCTCTGGCCTCTGTATACCGTGCCTTACAGGCAGGTCTGACCAGTGGTCTAGATGAACTATCCCTTGCCCTCCACAGGGAGGTGTCCCAAGCCCTTGAAGAATCGTGATGTCATCACCCTCCGCTCCTGGCTTCCAATGGGCACTGACTACATCATTATGAACTACTCAGTCAAACATCCCGTGAGTCAACCTACCTTCCCTGCCAAGCGGGCAGGGGAAGGTATCAGGCAGGGCTGGGCCGTGGCTGTCACCATGACTTTACTGGGACTTTGGGCAGGCATGGGCCCTTAATGTCCTTCCTGTAGAGTGAGGATAATGGCTCCTATCTCCCTGTGGGGATTCTTAGGAGATCAGAAGGCAGTGCAGCCATCTCAGTGGCAATAAGGGTGGGATGGGATAACTTTGGTTGGGGTCTAGAACAGGGATGGCCAGAAAAGTGGGGAGCAAGGGGTAGTAGGCAGGGTCCTCTGGCCCTCCCTGAGTCTTGGCCACCTTGATCTCCCAGGGAAGGGAGGATAGGCAGGTTTGGCTAGCCTGGGCAAGAGTGAGTGTGTAATGTGAGTCTCTGGATGCTCATGTGTGCTCATGAGTCCTGGGCCCACAATAGTAGCTTTCCTGAGGGGTGCAGAGAAAGCCTCAAGAGGGACTAGTCTGATTTTTCTCTTTTTCTTCACCCAGAATCAGGCCCAGCCTGGACAGAGATGTGAACTGTGTGTGTATTCCCAAAGACATTTTCTTTGCCTCCACCCTGAGTCTTACCTCCATGTACCTTCCATCCCCAGAAATATCCACCTCGAAAAGACTTGGTCCGAGCTGTCTCCATCCAGACGGGCTACCTCATCCAGAGCACGGGGCCCAAGAGCTGCATCATCACCTACCTGGCCCAGGTGGACCCCAAAGGTGAGGGCTTGACCCTGGCAGCCTGTTATGAGATCCTTCCTTATACCACAGAGGATGGATGGGGCTTGATCTACTTAGGGATCCATAAGGGCATCGCTGTTTTATATCCAAAGCCTTATTTGAACCAAGATTTGAGATTTTACTGTAGTTGGAAAAGAATGGGCCAGGGTGGCTACTGCTGCACTGAGGAAGCTTGGAACTCTCTTCCTGGGCTCGGAGACCCCTGTGCTCTGACTTGCTCCTTGCTCACTGGCTGTTCCCATTCTGTCTTGCTGGTACCCATCCTCTGCCTATTCTGGAGGCCTGGGTTTTCCAGACCTCAATTCTCTCCCCCTTGGGAGGGCTCAGCCACTCCTATGGCTTTAGTGGAAGCTGATCACATGTGTCTCTCTGCTAAGATCCAGATTGCTGTGGCTATTGGCCCCCTGGACATCTTCAGGATGTCTTTGAGGCCCCTGAGACTCACTATGTCCAACAGTGGATCCACCATCTTTCCTCCGACCTGCCAATAACCTGTGGTCATCTTGGGACATTCCCTCTTCCTCAGCTCCCAAATCCAGTCACTGATTTCTTACTGATTCTGCTTCCTAAAGAGCTCCTGAATCTCAGGCTCAGCTACCTGCTCTGTCTGTACCAGCTACCAGAGAAATTTTTCTAAAATACTTATTTCTTATGACTGACTCTCCTCTGCTTAAAGTTCTTCTATGACTCTCGATTGCCCTCAGAGTAAAGTCTAAGCACCTACTCAGGTTTCCTGGCCCCTCCTCACACCTTACACTTTCACACCTCCCTGTCCAGGCAGCCCTTTCTTGCAGCCTAGATATATCTCTCCTCCTCTACTCAGTCCTCCAGTGCTGCTGCGGATGTCACCTCCCTTATCTCTGGTAGCCAGGGGAGTCACTGGCCACTAGTCCCCTGTTCTATGGGCACATTCGTCTCTACAGAACACTTGGCACACTGTTGGGCCCCTTGACACCCTTGACAGTGAGTTCCTTTCTGGTTCCTCAGGCTAGCCTGGGGGGTGGGGCATCATAGTGAATGTGGAATGAGTGAGTAAGTGAGTGAATGACTGAAGGATGTGTAAACCTTGAGCATCTTTGCCTGGGAATGCTTCAAGACCCCGAGGGCACAAGGGCCCAGGGCTCCATCTGGCACCTCATTGAGTGTATTGGGCATCAGAGGCAGAGCAGACACTTGGGAATGAGATGGGGTGGAGGACTGGGCTATGGATTCCAGGTCAGGCCAAGTTGGGGGCTTTAGCTAGAGGCCTGTGCTGTCAGGGAGGGGACTTAGAAAGACAGGCAGAAGAGGCTGAGCATCAGGGTCATTCAGGTAGAGGGGTTAAATATGAGAAGGGATGTCAGTGTGAGTAGAGGGAGGTGGCAGGTTGGAGCTTGGTGGGTCAGAATTCAACCCATGTGTAGACTGTGGTCACCTAGGACCCTTTGGTTTTCTTCCATGCCATCATTTGGGGCTCAGCAGAAGGAGAAGGGGAAATAGAGTTGAGCCTAAGGACCTTGGTCTGAGGTAGAAAGAAGGTGTGAGGATGAAGTCTGGTAGGATTGGCCTCACTTACACCCCTTCCCGTGGGTGGGCAGAGGGAGGGGACGGGTGTGTGTGTGTGGTGGGGGCTGAGGCTGTTTCCTCCTTTCTCATTACCATTCCTTGCCCTCTAGGCTCCTTACCCAAGTGGGTGGTGAATAAATCTTCTCAGTTCCTGGCTCCCAAGGTGAGTGTCCTTAGGACTTTGTAGATATGGAGGCTGGGGAGAGGACTTTGGGAATAGGGGATGGAGTCAGGGATAGACGGGGTCAGGGGTGGGGTTAGGGCTTATGGGCAGAGTTATGAAACCAGGGCCAGAGTCTGGAGGTTGGGGCTAAGCCACTAGAGGGGGTGCAGAGAAGACCTTATCTGTGCCCTGGCCACTCCTGACACCGTGGGGCGGCGGGCCCACAGGCCATGAAGAAGATGTACAAGGCATGTGTCAAGTACCCTGAGTGGAAGCAGAAGCATCAGCCTCACTTCAAGCCATGGCTGCACCCGGAGCAGAGCCCATTGCCGAGCCTGGCGCTGTCGGAGCTGTCTGTGCAGCATGCGGACTCGCTGGAGAACATCGATGAGAGCTCAGTGGCTGAGAGCCGAGAGGAGCGTATGGGCGGTGCGGGCGGCGAGGGCAGCGACGATGACACCTCGCTCACCTGAGCGTGGTACTACTGCAAGGACCCAGACAGAAAATGGGCGAGCCCTGGAGCAGCGGATCCTCCTACACTTTCTTCCCTCCCCTACTCCCCACGCCTCCTGGGGGCGCTGGGCTCGGGCTCAGGCCCAGGCGTTCGCTGGGGCCTGGCTGGACACAGCCCCAATAAACGATCCCACAGCCTCAGCCAGCTTATCACTTGTGCCTGCTTCTCACCTTCCTGGGCACAGCCACTGCTCTAGTCCCTGGTTCTACAGTTGATTTTGTTAATGTTATCGATTGCCTGATGTTTGATTTTTCAGCCTTCATTTCCCTAGTGGGAGTGTGTATGCAGGGTGGGGTGGGGTATGACAAGGGAAGGATTGTTACCCCCTTCGCTTGCCCATAGTCTGCTCTGTTCTTTTAGTCTATTCATCAGTTCATTCTTCATTCATCCGCTTGTCCTTGTGCTGTTCATTTTGCCATTCACACTAGGCTATTTTCACTACTCTAAGGAAAGGAGCAGGCCTGGCCAGAGACTCTGGTCAGGAGTAAGAGTGCAGGTTCTACTGTGTGACCCTACACCTTGCAGGCCCCCTTGGGTTCAACCTATGAATTGGGGCATCTGACACTGTCCTGTCATCACAGAAAGGAGTAAGAGGGGTCTATGGGTCTCAGGCTCCGGGCTCTGGAGCTGAAGTTGGGACAGCATGTCCTAGAGCTCAGGGGTATAGTTGGAAGGACCAAGCTCTGTGATTCATACCCTTCCTAGGTCATTTTGAAGACCTCAGGACTGTGTTAACAGGAATCCTGTCATCCTGTACTCCACCTGGCTGCTCAGAGGTCTAGAGGGTTGCTGAGTCTCCCCTGTTCTCTGTGATCCCCAGGTGTCCTCTGTTGCCAGGTCTAGAAAAGAGTCCTGAACTCTGCTCCTCTCCAGTGTGTTTTCCCTTACATGAATGAACTTGGGGCCTAAAAATTGTCCACCAAGGTCTGGACCTATTCTCTCCTCCCAGAAAGCTCCTTGCCCTGGCCCTGCCAGTCGAAGACACAGTCTATTCAGCCCACGCTTTTCCAGAAGGACAGGGTGAATGGCCAGTGAGGGTTGGGCAGGAGATTTATAACTACCAAGATGGGTTCCGATCCCATCTTTGTCCAATACCACCTTTGTAACTTTGGGCAAACCCTGGAATTTCTTGGAGACTTACTTCCTAATCTATAATCTAGGGTGATAATTTTTGCCTCCGGAGAGTAAGGACTGTGATAAAAGAAATAAATTGCTCACCAATGGGCCTGGCTTATAGTAGGCAAATTATTGACACTTTTCTTTTCTTGGGTAAACCCCCATGCCCACTCTGGTGGGAGCTATCCTTCTAGTCATCCTCTTTATGCATATGGAGAAATAGAAACCCAGAGAAGTTGAGGTCTCTGGTATGGGTTGGCCCCAGAAGTGGCCCTGGATACAGGACCCAGAAATGCTTGCCACGCTTGGGGCCTTCATCTGTGTGTATGTGCTGGGAAAATGGGTGGCAATCTCACCCCTTTTCTAGGCCTGGGTGGTATGGGTCTCTAAGATCCCTAAGATCCTTGGGAGGTATGGCTGAGTAGGACTCTTTCCTGGCCCCTTGTCTCTGGGATATGTAGTGCCCAGGAAGAGAAATGGGATACCCTTGAAGAATGAGGTGGGGGAGGGGCTTCCTGGAGGAGTTAGGGACCATAGTTGTGCGGACTCCAACTGCCTCCTATAACCCTAGGGATGTGGGCCAGCTAGGGTGTGTGTGTCTTCCCAGGGGGAAGACTCATCAGAAGAGAGGTGCGAGCGGCAGGGAGACTCGGGAAGAGATCATCAGAAGAGAGGTGCGAGCGGCAGGGAGACTCAGCGCGGGGGGTGGTGGGGTATCCCTGAACCTTAGGAGACTTGCAAGCAGCGAGAGGGGTAGGAGACAGGAGACAGATCGACCGGTCCGGCAGGCGAGTCAGGCTAGCTGACTCAAGGACCACGGCTAGGCGGAGGGGCGGGGCCAGGGCGGGGCGGGGCCAGGGCGGGGCGGGTCCCTGCCCCTGCCCCGCCCTCCCCTTCTGGGGGCGTCACGTGGGGCGGGCGGAAGCGTCCGGCGGGGTGGGCGCGCCCGGACCCGTTGCTGCGAATTGGTTGCGGTGGCTGGAGTCCGTGGCGGCTCCAGGACATCTGGTCCCCGCGTGGAGGTTTCGCTCAAAACAGGTCAGTGCGGCTGCCGGGGCCTCCCAAAATGGGGAAACTGCAGCCCCTAGTCAGACGTGGCCTGTAGTTTCCCCATTTTGCAGAGGGGAACGCCGAGTCCGCGCGGCTACTCCGCGCAGGGCGCCTACTTCCCCTGGTCATCTTGATGGTTTTCCTGAGTGGTAATAGTGCTGGGGGTCGCTTCCTGAGGATGAGCGGTCGGGTCAGAGACTATAGGGAAGAGAATGAACCGGTGGGACACGGGGCTTCCAGGCTCCGAACCCAGCCCACCCTCAGGTTCCTTGGTTTTCCCATCTGTGAGATGAAGTCTCCTCCTCCCCACGTTGAGCGCTGAGACTCCTACAGTTCTGCAGATCGGTATGACTCTATGACCTGGACCTGGGGCTCCAATGACCTTGGGCAGGCTACTTCCGGTTCTGCACCTCAATTTCCCACCAGTAAATGGGAGCATGGCTTCCCAAGAGCCCTTACCTGGCCCAGTTGCTGGAGAAGGAGGTGCGTGTTCACTGAATGGGGTCAAGCTGGGAGTGGGTGGTTGGGACTGGAGAGAGAAGTCTTGGAGTGCAGCCTGCAGGGAATGGGTGAATGTTTGGTCCCAGATCTTCAGGGGTAGTTTTGGTGCTGGGGAACTCCAGCCAGGAGTAGCCATCACAGTATGGCTTCTGCCATATGCACTCCCTTCCCCCAAATCTCGTGTCCTGGGACTCTTCTCTGATCCCCAGACTAGGAGGGAGGATAACTCTTCAGGGCCAGATATTTTAGTATTTTCAGGGAAGGATTTAACTTGGGCATTCATGACACGTGTCCTTTTGAGAGTGCCCAGTTTCCAGGCTGGGGTATACCTCCCAGCAAGATCATTACAGGGTAAAAAGAGCCCAGCAGAGACCCAAAGACAGGTGTGGACAGGTGCAGGCCCAGGGAGAAAGGGATGACTGGGATGAACCATGATGGCTATGTTGTAATTTATAAGGATGGGGGCCCTTCAAGGAGGGCATGGCTTGTGCAGATGGTATGCTTGAAGAATAGCAGGAAGATGGGTATGGCTGGAGAGATAGCAGGGGTGTAGAGAGAACTTATCCTTGTGTCCCTTGCCTGGGGGACTCTGACTCTCATTGGCTAATTGCTCACTAGAGTAGGATAGCTGGAGGGTGTCCCAGACAGAGTACTGATGACTTGTCAGGTGTGAGTGGGCAGAGGCCACCAGGCTGTGATTGCCCCCAGGTAAGTTTGGCATTCAGGCCTCCCTAGTGGGCCCCAGCCTTATGCCCCCACCACCTGGTCTCCAGCAATGCTTCTTCTGGCACAAAGACTCATACTTTGTGCTGATTGCAACCCACCCCCTGAAGTTTTCTCCCCATCCAAATCCCCACGTCCTTTGGGGCTTTGACTTTTGGAGGTAGACTGCTTATTGCCTGTCCTTCCTGCCCAGCTCTTTAGTCTTGTGTAATGACATAGCTTAGGAAGGGTCTCCTTGGATCTCTGTGGAGTGGGAGCCTACAGAGCCATAAGGTTGTTTGGGACTTGGGGCCCAGAGTCCTTGTGGCAGCCAACAACCACTATGTGACTCTGCAAGTACCCAAACTCCTCAGAGCCTCTATTTCCTCATCTGCAGGACAGGTGACCAGCCCTGGCCTCATGCCCCAAAGAGAGACTGTGCTGGGGCAGGAATCGGGTCTATCTAAATCTAAGTCCTGCCCCCTAGCATCGAGTGTTTGAATGAAGGAAAGGGAGAACCCAGGGGAAGGGGTCAGTTAAGAGGGGTGGGGGCCTCTGAGAGTACTGGAAGCTAGTGGTGGACCAGGCCTAGGGGATTGGCTGGAGGAGAGAGTCCCCTCCACTCTGTGGGGCCCTCTTTCCTTTCCATCCCGTTCTCCTTTGGCTGAGCTCAAAGCCATCCGCCAATGCTCAAACAAGTGGCCTCTGTTCCCAGGGGAGGGGGAGGGGAAGCAGGCTTTGGGCTCCAGGCCCAGGCTGTCCAGCACTGACCCTGGCCCCCCACCCCTCGCTCTAGGTCTTAACCCTTGGCAGCCTGGACTGGGCCCTGGGCTGCTTGACAGCTGATGCCCCTTACCCACCAGCTGTCTCCTCTACCTTCAGGCTGCAAAAGTTATGTTATGTCAGGAAGGGTTTTAGTAGAATACCGGTGGGAAATGGGGAAGGAAAAGGGAAAGGCTGGAGAAGATAATACCATGGACAATTAGAGACTACTTGGCCCAGAATCTTCAGTCATAGTTGGGGAGACTGAGGCCAACAGCCAGAGGTAAGGCTAGGATCCCACAGGAAGCCCTGATTACGGTCAGGGCTGACTCTGACTCCTAGTCTGGCCTCTTGTGGGGAAAAGGGACAGAAGGTGAGGGTACTCCCTTTGATTAAGAATTTACTATGCGCAGACACTGTACATTTGTACTTTATTTAACTTTACATCATGGCACAAGACAAGAGTCACCCTGCAGTATCAAGGGGGAAGAAACTGAGCCTCAGAAAGAGCTTAGTAATAACATCAACGAGAGTGTCACTGTCAGCTTACAGCATTCCTATAGCACCATTGTAGACAGTTTTATATTTATTAACTAGTTTGATCTTGCCAACAGCTCTAGAAGTTAGGTACCGTTCTGCAGATATGAAAGTGAGGTACAGAGAGGTTGAGTAACTTGCTGGGGATTGCAGCAAGTAAGTAGTGGAAGCATGATCAGAACCTAGGCATTTGACTTCTCTGGCTTGGTTTCCCCTCCCCCAGTCTGATCTCACCCCTTGAGCTCTGCCAGGGCTGAGTGAGGGGTTTTTGCTCTGGGCGGTGGCCAAGGCAGTCTCAAGCAGAATATCACCCCAGCCAAACAGATCCAGCCCCTTCTTCAGAAGCAGAGTCTGGTCCCTGGGATGGCTCCTCTCACTCCCTTCTCTGGTCTTAGGCAGACTCAGCCCCCTCTGCAGTACTGTGCAGGGGATGTTTCATGTTCCAGGAAGGGTTCAGCATGCAGGGTGGCCACTCCAGGGTCTGAACAGCATAAAGATGTGGAGAGCCCCAGACAGCCTCCTCCAGTTGTACTCCCCACAAAACTCAGGACCTGCTGCTGACTTAACACCAGCGCCCCAACTCTGATCAGAGAAGGCATCTTGTCCACCTACCCTCACCCCTGGCCAGGGCCCCAAACCTGTACATTCCAACCAGGGCTCTGGGAAAGGCAGTCCCAGCGCAAAGAGGCAGATGATCGTCAGTGTCAGGAATGGTGTGGGGATAGTGCAAGATTGGTCTTCCGCATGGCCTTCCCATAGAATCTCTTTCTCTCTCTCTCTCTCTCTCTCTCTCATCCTTTGAGCCATAGTTAGGAAGGGAATAATACCCTGTCCTGTAATTAGGACATCTTTCCTAGATATTGGGACAATCAGATTGGGAGAGGATGTAGAGTTAAATAACTAGTTCAATAACAAATTATTTAATGGGCCGGGTGCTGGTAGCTCGATGTTTAGAGTGCTGGCCACATGCACCAGGGGTGACAGGTTCGAACCCAGCCAGGGCCTGCTTAACAAAAGCAAACAAAGAAATGACCCCCCCAAAATTATTTAATGATAGTAAATTATTATTTAATAGTGCAATAATAATAGCAGTGGTTATCGTTTCTTGGAAGCTTACTATGTGCCAGGTAGTATGTTAAGCACTTCATGTACCCATTCATTTAGTCCTCAACAATATCTTATGAAAGGCTGAGTGAGGTGGTTCACACCTGTAATCCCAGCACCCCAGGAGGCCGAGGTGGGTGCATTGCCTGAGCTCATAGGTTTGAAACCAGAGCGAGACCCCATCTCTAAAAATAGCTGGATGTTGTGGCAGGTGCCTGTGGTCCCAGCTACTTGGGAGGCTGAGGTAAGAGAATTGCTTGAGGCCAAGAGTTTGAGGTCACTGGGAGCTATGATATCATGGTACTCTATTGAGGGTGACAAGGTGAGACTCTGTCTCAAAACAACAATAACAAAAAAAACAAACAAACAGTAGTCTTATGAGGTAGTTGAATGGATGTTCCCATTCATTTTACAGATGAGGAAACTAAGGTCCAGAGGAGTTAAGTGATTTGCCCAAGATCATCCGTTACATAGAATACCTAGGAATTTCCATTGCTTCACAATGATGATCCTGAGCACTGGGAGGTGTTGTATGTCTAGGAGGCTGCCTGGTCATATGACAATTCTGGTGGCCAGATGTGGAACTAGAAGGCCTGCAAGGCTATCTTGCTTGCAGACCTGGGATGAGTACTTCTCAAAGGTCTGGTTTCTGTTCTTTTCCTATTCTGTCCACCCTGGATTTTTTTTTTTTTTTTTTTTTTTTTTCCTTTAATTCAGACAGGCTCTCCCTCTGTCATTGAGGTTGGAGTATAGTGGGCTCATCATAGCTCACTGCAAGCTTGAGCTCTTTAGGCTCAAGCGATCCTGCCTCAGCCTTCTGAGTAGCTGGGACTATAGGTGTGTGCCACCACACAGGCTAAGTTTTGTATTTTTTTTTTTTTTTTTTTTTTTTAATAGAGACAGAGTCTCACTTTATGGCCCTTTGGTAGAGGGCCGTGGCATCACACAGCTCACAGCAACCTCCCTCTCCTGGGCTTAAGCGATTCTCTTGCCTCAGCCTCCCGAGTAGCTGGGACTACAGGCGCCCACCACAACACCCGGCTATTTTTTTATTTTTATTTTTTTTTGCAGTTTGGCCAGGGCTGGGTTTGAACCCGCCACCCTCGGCATATGGGGCCGGCGCCCTACTCACTGAGCCACAGGCATCACCTGTAGTTTTTGTATTTTTTATAGAGATGGGGTCTTGCTCTTGCTCTAGCTGGTCTTTTTTTTTTTTTTCTAGACAGAGCCTCAAGCTGTCACCCTGGGTAGAGTGCCGTGGCATGACAGCTACCTCCAACTCCTGGGCTTAAGTGATTCTCTTGCCTCAGTCTCCCAAGTAGCTGGGACTACAGGCGCCCTCCACAATGCCCGGCTATTTTTTGGTTGTAGTTGTCATTGTTGTTTGGCAGGCCTGGGCTGGATTTGAACCCGCCAGCTTTGGTGTATGTGGCTGGCGCCTTAGCCGCTTGAGCTACAGGTGCTAAGCCTCTAGCTGGTCTTGAACTCCTGGCCTCAAGTGATCATCCTGCCTTAAGGATGATCATCCTTCCCCAAGTGCTAAGATTATAGGTGAGCCATTGTGCCAGGTCAACCCTGGCTTTTGTTTTTTTTTTACATTTTTTGTTTTTTTGAGACAGAGTCTTACTTTGTTACCCTTGGTAGAGCCGTGGCATAATAGCTCACAGCGACCTCAAACGCTTGGGCTCAAACAATCCTCTTGCCTCAGCCTCCCATGTAGCTGGGACTACGTGAGCCTGCCACAATGCCCAGCTATTTTTAGAGATGGGGGTCTTGCTCTTGCTTAGGCTGGTCTTGAACTTGTGAGCTCAAACCGTCCACCCACCTCAGCCTCCCAGAGTGCTAGGATTACAGGTGTGACCCACTGTGCTGGGCCTCCTGGCTTTTATTTAATACAGTGGTCTCCCAGCTCCCATTTTGCTAATGAGGAGATTAAGGGCAGTAGAAGGTAAATGACTGGCTATGGAAAGTGAGAGCTGGGACTGGAAAGTGGAGTGCACCTGAGACCTGCACTCTGCCTTCCTGCCTGGAGCTTTGTCCTGAGACCTGCACTCTGCCTTCCTGCCTGGAGCCTTGTCAGTGCCTCCCAAAGCCCTGAGCCTCATTCAGACACTGCCCACACTGTCTGGTCACAGGGTCCAAACTGGGAACATTGCTTCTTCTTAGGGAGCTTGGGGTTTGCTGCAGTGGGTGTCAGTGTGTCTGACTGGACAAACCTGGCACGTAATTCTAGAGCCAAGAGCCAGGATGTAGGGCCCACTTACGTTAAGTGTGTAGAGCTAGAGGGGTCCAGAAGAGGCTTTAGGGATCAGAGAATCTCCTCTGGGGATATGTGGCAAAATCTTCCCTGTCATTATTCTCATTGTTGTGAGGACAGAAGTGAAAGAAAGGGTGCTGGAGCATCAGAACCTCACTCAGCCACTCCTTTTCCCATTCTCAGGGCATGGACCAGGGGTCATAAATAGAATCTTGGCTGCCCAGGGGCCTTGGGGGTTCCTGGCCTGGGCCTGCCTCCTGGCCAGTCCAGTGGTGGGGTGAGTTCCACCCCAGGATGAGGACGGTAGCAGGTCTGAGCTCTCACTGCATATCAGTCTCCCAGCTGCCTGGGCCTTCCCTGCCAGCTTCCCTGCCAGCGCAGAGAACATTGTCCTGCCCTAGTCATCCCTTTTTCTCCTCCCTACGGCCATGATGTGGGAGAACCTGGGTCTACCTGGAGTCAGGAGTTCTGGGTCTGTCCTGGGCTTTTAAGCTCAGTGAGAGGCCTTTGGGTGTGTTCATGTTCAATGGAAACATTTTCCCTGGAGCTTTGGGGGCAGGAGGTAGGGAAGGAAGAAGCAGTCCCTAGGCTTCCCAGGCTCTCCAGCCCCCAGGTGTGAATGGGGCAGATGCAAGGCAAAGTGTGGGAGGAGGAGGGAGGGTAGCTAAGATCTTGAGATTCTAGGTATCAGAGATTCAAAGATTCTAGGGTTTTATGTGCCTGAGACTTCCAGTTTCTAAAATTCTGAAATTCTTGATTTTAAGAAGCTGAAAAGCCTAGAGTTGAGCTGCATCATCCCCCAAGTTGAAGCTGAGTCCTGTGCTAAAGCTTGGCCAGACTGGCACCAGACAGGCCTAGAGAGTTTCTCAGGGCTGCCTAGTGGGACAGAGACCCAGCTGGCCCCCAGGCTCCATCTGCCTTCTACTCCTACCACCCCCAGCATGCACACCCAGATGCCCCCCTTTCATGAAATCTGGGAACCCTATGGACTAAGCGGTAACAGGAGAGGCAGTCATCTTGGTGTTGGGAAGAGACAGGGGCTAGGCCCCTCTGTGTTCACTAGTAGTAGTGGGGCCATCCCCTGCACATCAGGGCCAGGTTGTGGGGAAGCTCAGGGAGGGCTGGTGGCTGGCTGGTTCAAAGAGCAAAGTCAGGGTCATGCTGCTGGGCATCAGGGCCAGTATGGGATGAGGTTCAGCAGACCCAGGTCAAGTCTTAAAGGGTCAGACCCAGGCACAGGGACTCCTACAGAGAGTGGAAGGCAGAGATCTAAATAAGGGAGCCTGAGGGGGAGACACTGTCCTGCCTTAGGGTACAGGAGGCTGGGCCTTGAATGAGGTACTTAGAGTATTTCACAATGCTTCCCTCAGCTCCTTCCGGTGCTTATCTGGGCCTGTGAGCACAGCAGCTGTACTCAGAGGGCCCTAGGCACAGGAGCGGGAGCTGGTCCTCAGGGAAGGAGGCTTGTTCCCTACAGGAAAGTGCCCTCTTCCTAGAAAACATCCTGGCTGGGTGAGCCCCTCTCTGGGTGGTAGTTCCCCTGCCTATGTCACATCCCTTTGAGTGGGAACTCTGTGTGGATGTGGTCAGCATTTGAAGTCCTAATGTCTTGGTGTCCCAGTGGGGTGGGGCGAGGGGGGCTGCCTCTGTAGCTCTTGATGTGTGAGCGGCGCAAGGCTTTCACCCCCTCAAGCCTCAATCTCTCGTCTCTAGAAGGGACTTGTATCAGGATGGACTGCTGCGTGGGGTTGCAGCTAAGATGCAGCAGTTTGTTTCCAGAGAAGACTTCCCCCGACCCAGCCTAGGGAGTCCGAAGATCCAGAGAGTACCTAGTAGTGGCTCTCTCCCTGTTTCTGATCCAGGGACATGAATCAGAACACTCATCTGCCTCTACTGCCTGTGGCTTGAAAACCCATATTTCTCAGGGTAGGACTGGCCCAGCCTTGGAGCAGGGGAGTTGCTCCAGTATCTCTGATATTACGAGGGACCCCTTCTCCCCCAGTTCTTCCAAGAAACAGGCTATTGGAGGAGATTGAGCTCAGGCTGGGAGCCAGGGCTTGAGTCCCAGTCCTGACCTGTTGTATGGCCCTGGCTAGGTCTTGGCCCTCTGAGATTCACTTTCCTTTCCGGAAATGGGGATGGTTGGATTGGGTGGACTGCCGTGTGTTTCAGAGTACTTCTAAGTATACCTGGCGCTGGGTGGCTGGAGGCCAAGTTCTAAGCACACTTCAGATGCTGACTTGCAGTGTGACCGTGGGCAAGTCATCACCTACCTGGGCTCTTACACACTCATTCTTCATATGTAAGGTTGGTAAGTGTTCAGTCAGTCGGTAAATATTCACCGTCTACTGCCCTTGGGACTTAGACCATGGTCCTGCTTTGAAAGCATACCCAGCCAGGGTAGGGGTGAGTGAGAAAGTGTGTATGTGACAGACACAGTCACAGATAGTGACATCTGTTGTGATTGGCTCTGTGACTGTGGGAGTCAGGGACTATTTCCTGGAGCAGGTGACTTGAGCTTGAAGACTAAGGTAGAGAAAGTTGTAAGCAGAAGGAACCACATAAGCACAGGCCTGGCAGTAAAGTGCTAGAGTGGAGCTAGAGTGGAGAGAATGAGACCAAAGAGGACAGCCAAGGGGCAGGAGCCAGTGGGTGGAGACCCTTTGAGTCCCCTGGTAATGGGGAGCCATGAAAGGTGTAAGCAGGTTGGGGAGAGGCAGCATCTGCCTGGGAGATGGAGGTTGGTTTCAGAGACTTCTGGAAGTCTGAGGTGGTTCTGATTCACTGTGGGGAATGGTTGAGCAGTGGGCAGCATGAGGGGCCTGAAAGTCACATTTCCCCTATGTGGGTGAGGGCTTCCCCAGCAGGAAGTGGCAGGACAGCCTCAGAGGTTGAAAGAAGGGGCAGGCCCTGGGCAGCACCTGTGGCTCAGAGGGTAGGGCGCTGGTCCCATATACCGAGGGTGGTGGGTTCGAACCCAGCCCCGGCCAAACTGCAAAAACAACAACAAAAAAAAGAAGGGGCAGGCCCAGCCACAGAGATGCCAAGGAACCTCAGAGTCAGATCTCTGACTTCTAGATCTCTGATCTGAACTTAGACACCTGCCTTGTCCAAGTAGCACTTTCCCTGCCCATCACACCAGGCAGGCCCCAGTGGAGCAGGGTGGACCAGGTTAAGACCCAGACTGAAGGTCTCCCAGGCCACCTCCTGTAGACCCTGTCCCTGGCCACCCAGTTTCTACCTCTGTTCCTTTCATACATTTCACAGATATTTGTTGAGCATTGTTTTCTTTCTTTTCTTTCTTTTTTTTTTTTTTTAAGACAAAGTCTCACTATGTTGCCCCCAGTAGAGTGCTGAGGTGTCACTGTTCACAACAACCTCTAACTTTTGGGCTTAAGTGATTCTTTTGCCTCAGCCTCCCAAATAGCTGGGACTACAGGTGCCTACCATAGCACCCAGCTATTTTTTTTTGTTTTGCATTTTTTTGCCAGGGGGGCCGGGTTTGAACCCGCCACCTCCCATATATGGGACCGGTGCCCTACTCCTTTGAGCCACAGGTGCTGCTCCACCCAGCTATTTTTGTTGTTGCAGTTATCATTGTTGTTTAGTAGGCCTGGGCTGGGTTCAAACCCGCCTGCCCTGGTGTATATGGCAGGCGCCCTAACCGCTGAGCTATGGGCGCCAAGCCTTGTTTGTTTGTTTTTTTTGTTTGTTTTTATTAAATCATAGCTGTGTACATTAATGCGATCTTGGGGCACCATACACTGGTTTTATAGACTGGTGTATGGTCTATAAAACCATTTGACACATTTTCATCACACTGGTTAACATAGACTTCCTGGCATTTTCTTACTTATTGTGTTAAGACATTTGCATTCTACATTTACTAAGTTTCACATATACCCTTGTAAGATGCACCACAGGTGTAATCCCACCAAATTACCCTCCCTCAGCCCCCTCCCCCCTCTCTCCCCTCCCTTTCCCCCTTCCCCCTATTCTTGGACTATAACTGGGTTATAGCTTTCATGTGAAAGCCATAAATTAGTTTCATCGCCAAACCTTGTTGAGCATTTTCTGGACACTGTCCTAGCCTCTGGGGGTACAGCTGGGAATAAGACTCTGCCTCCCAGCTGAGGAGACTGACATTAACAATTAAACACACACAAAAACCAGTTATACATATAATATTGTTCAGTTGTGATAAGTGAGACACTGAAAAATGAAGCACAGTGAAGAGCTAGAGAGTGATGAGGGTGCCTTTTCAGGTAGTCAGGGAAGAAAGGCCTTGTTGCGTTTGAGAAGGGGCCCAAAGCAGCCACCTAGATGTCTGGACAAAAAATTCCAGGAATGCGGAGCTCGAGGTCTCATCCCTGAGGCAGGAGCGCTCAGGGACAGATCACATGGGTCTGATAGGACATAATGCTGGTTTTGGCTTTTACTCTGAGTGAGGTAGGAAGTCAGTGGGGGGTGAGAACTGGTCAGATTTGGGGTCTGTTTTCAAGGCACATATTTATCCCTTACAAGTTTGTGAAGTAGAGCTATCATAATCTCATTACACAGATGAGGAAACTGGGGCTCAGAAAAGTTATGTGAATTCCCAAGTTCCACAGCAGGAGGAACCTCTGTCTGCTTCCTGTGTCACAGTGTGCTCCATCGCTGACGCACCTTGCTGCCCCCATGGCTTCCTGTTGTCTGGATGGTAAGGATGAGTGTCTGAGCATGGCCTTCCAGGCCCTTCTTAGTCTACCGTCAACCTCCCTCTTCTGCCTGACTTCTATGCATCCTTGCTGGATCCTGCTGTCTGCACACTGTCTCCTTTGAGAAGACCCTTGGTTCAGATTCTGGCTCCTATGTGACCTGCAGCAAATTATCAAACCTCTCTGAGCCTCAGTTGTGTCATCTGCAAAGTGGGCTAAGACCACTCACTTTTAGGTTGCTGTGAGGATTTTATGAGGCAGTGCCTGGTAGATGGTAAGCACTCCATAAGTGTGACCTATAGTTGCTTTAAGCAGGGATGGCTGGTTCAGGTGAGTGGGTTAAAATGCTCCCTGTGGTCCTGCTGGAGAATGGGTTGGAGAGGGGAGGCTGAGTCAGGGAGTCTTTCCTGTCTGTTATCTGGTTATATAGTGGGGGAGGCCGAGGTCACACGTGAAATTGCGGGCTAAAGCCTGTGGGCTGGTGCTTCTGTCTCCTTTCCCTTCTGGCCCCAGCCCCTGCCTTTGCCCCACCCCTCTGGTCCCCTCCACCAGCCAGCACCGGCAGCTTCCCCTTTCAGGTGCTAGCTGCAAGGGGCCCACTTATCTTCTGGTTTCTCTATTCTAGGGGCCATCTAGGTAGAGGGACGTCTGGGTCCCTATTCTCCTGGGCCAGTAGCTCTGAAGCCTACCAAGTCCCTTGTGGGGAAGGGAGGGGTGCAGAAACTTAAACTTCTCCTCTCCCCTTCCCCATCAGGGCCAGTTCTGGCCCTTGGCCCCTTGGCATGTGGCGAACATCAGTGACTCTGGTTCTGTCCACTCCTGCTGCTTATGATTCTGTGGTCAGCTCTCTATACTCCTGTCCTACTGCGGTCAGCCTTATCTCTTCCTGTTTCTGTCTCACAGCATTCTGAGTCCCCTCCTGCTCCCCATGGGGGCAGTGGTCACAGAGGAGGATCTTTCTGGAGCTATTTTGCGGCACCTCAGGCCTCCCCCTTGCCCCTTGTGGGGGGAGCTGCCAAGGGAGTCCCCAGCCCTTTTAGGGTGTGTCTGTGCCTGAGTAGCAGGGGCCAGGCCCAGCCCAGGGACCTGGTGTCCTAATGGGAGCACCCCAGCCTCAGGTGTGGGGCTGCTTGGGTCATCCTTCAGGGAGGTCCAGAGGATGAGGGATTGGAGGAGTAGGAAGGGCAGGTCAAGCAAGGACTGTGGAGGACTCGGGTCAGCTCTGCCTGTGTCAGGTTAGTGCAGTGGAATCAGATGGGAGTTAGGGTGGGCCTGGCTGCAAGTGGAGGACAGGAGTCAGGCCAAGGGCACAGGGTCCAGGCAGGCTGAGAGGCCTGGGTGGATAAGCCAGGGAGGACTGAGGGAGCATTTGCCAGAAACATGGCAAACCAAGAAGGAGCTGGGGGGTAGGGAATGAGTGATTCTGAGTGACCCGTTTAGGGTTTGGAGTACATGGTGGGACTTTCAGCTTCGTCTGTTTGTGAGGGAGGTACTTCAAGGCTTCCCACAGCACCCCACGCCTCATTTGGGTGTGAGGGGGGCCCTGCATGATGTTTGAGGGGCAGTAGGCAAGGGTGGGGTCGGATGCTATCTGGAGGACAAACTGTGGAGACCCTGGCATCTCATGTTTATATATGGGCCTCAGTCCACTCCCATGTGAAAGCTCATTAGATTGGCGATGGCTTAGCCTCTCAGGAGGACTGGGAAGAGGTTTTGGGTCTCAGTGTTTTATTCTGCAATCCAGATGGCTCAGGAAATAGCAGTTTTACTTATGTTTCCTTTAGTAATCTATGCATGTTCTAGAAAGTCATAAAGCTACTGTACAGACATGGTTTAGGGGAACAAACTAGAACAAACCCGTGTCATCGTAGCTCACTGCAACCTCAAACTCCTGGGTTCAAGCCATCCTCCTGCCTTAGCCCCCCAAGTAGCTGAGACTTTAGGTGCTCACCACCACACTGGGCTAATTTTTCTGTTTTTTGTAGAAATGGGGTCTTGCTCTTGCTTAGGCTGATCTCAAACTCCTGAGCTCAAGTGATCCTCCCACCTTGGCCTCCCAGAGTGCTATAATTACCAGCATGAGCCACTGTACCTAGCCTAAAACTCAGTTCTCATGACTTAAAATACATTTACCAGGCCAGGTGCTGTGGTGCAGTGGCTCATGCCTGTAATCCTAACACTCTGGGAGGCTGAGGTGAGTAGGTTGCCTAAGCCAGAGTGAGACCTCATCTCCAAAAATAGCCAGGTATTGTGACAGGTGTCTATAGTCCCAGCTACTTGGGAGGCTAAGGCAAGAGAATCACTTGAGCCCAAGAGTTTGAGGTTGCTGTGAGCTGCAGTGAGTCTGAGACACTCTACTGAGGGGTGACAAAATAACACTCTGTCTCAAAAAAAAAAAAAAACCACACCATTTTTTCTTCTAATTGTAAAAGTGATACACAATTGTAAAAGCTTCAAACAATACAGATATGAAGGTTGTAGAAAGTGAAAGTCTTTCATGATCAGATGGGAGTTAGAGTTGGGCCTGAAACTGGTGTCAGGGATGTCCATTGTCCCTTAGTTTTTTTTTTTAAGACAGAGTCTCAAGCTGTCACCCTGGGTAGGGTGCTGTAGTGTCACAGCTCACAGCAACCTCCAACTCCTGGGTGTAAGCAATTCTCTTGCCTCAGCCGCCCAACTAGCTGGGACTACAGGCACCCGCCACAATGCCCAGCTATTTTTTTTGTTGTTGTTGCAGTTGTCATTGTTGCTTTAGCTGGCCCAGGGCGGGTTCGAACCCTCCAGCCTTGGTACATGTGGCCAGCACCCTACCCACTGGGTTCCGGGCGCCACCCTTGTCCCTTAGTTTTTAATGTCTCTTGGTCATTAATAAAACTGTGGTTTAGTGTTTTATTAGGGTGATGTTCTCTCACCAGTTGCACTGTGTGGGCGTGCATGTTGTGCACTGCCAAAGGGTACCTGGTTGGTGAGAGCTGTGTGAGGGAGGACTGAAACTCAATTTGTCCTCTTCTTGCTAAGCTGCATGTCCTGGTGTGGGGCTCCGGGAAGAGGAGGAATCTTTTTCTAATTTGCTTAAAGGCCTTGCCTGAGTTAGAAATAGCTCTTCTCCCCTTTGTCTGGCACCTCTGCCCTTAGCCCAGAAGGGGAGTTGGTGAGTTCATTGTGGGGTGGGGTACGTGTGGTACCTGGACTCTCCAGGAGGAGGTCCAGGACACAGTGGTGTGTCCAGTCTGAACCTCTGCAGGGGGACATGGCTGGAGGTGGAGTGTGATGGTCGTTGGTGTCTGAAATGACTGAGAACCTCAGGATGTTGAGGGGTCTAGACTAGAGCCTGACTATAAGCCCAGCACCAGTTCAGGAATAGGAAGTGACTGCCTAGCAGGGGAGGAGTGAGCAGGTGACCAGCAAATCTGGCTTCTAGTAAACACCCGGTGATAGATCATGGACATCTGGTGCCAGAGACAGACAGCTCTGTTTTGTGGAGGGGGAAACTGAGGCTAGGAATGTGATGTGACTTACCACAGCTTCAGACAGGAGCTGGTGGAGCCAGGACTGGAATCCAGATTTGTCTTGTATCCTGGGTGGGGAAGGAGCTCCTGCCTGCAGCCTAGGGACTTTCTGAGGGGCCCCTACCACCCCACTAGGAAGTTGACATAGCTCTTCATTCACCAAGGTCCTGGGTCCCCACCTTGGTCCCCTCTGCCTCAGGCCCTGCTCCCTGTCAGAACTCCAGAGACCCCTGAAGACAGGCATTGCCAAGCAAGGATAGGGTAGGAATCTCCTGGTGCCAGGGAGTGGTCAAGGGCAGAGATATGGGGCTGGGGTAAGGAAGAGGACCTCAGGATACCTTCTTGGGATTTGTATACAGCAGGTATCAGTCCCCAAGAGGCAGAAAACAGGCTTCTTGGCTAATTGCAGCTGTCTACCCGAGGGCTGCCTTGCCCAGTGGGGTTAGAGAGAGCAGCCTGTTGCTGGGGATGTCACTCCTGCACTCTCTGGTCTGGGAACCCAACCCCCACCTAGTTCCTCATATCTACGGGAAGTGTCTCTAGGTCTCTAGGGCTTCTTGCCTGAGTTAGCAGAGTACTGAGAAGGCCCAAGAGGGTGGCGGACAGGGGTGGCCCGGGCCAGAGGTATCATTTGGTAGTTGGACTGGGAGAGGGAGCGTGGGGTATCAGGCATTGTGGGGCTCTGAGGTCATTGTGTACAGTTGAATTGGTGGTAGGGAGCTGTGTGTAGTGGGGAGCTTTGTATGGCTGTTGGGTGGGGTGGGAGATACGTGTGGCTCTTTGGGTAATGTGAGGTGTGAGTCTGTGGTACCTGTGGGGTGTGGCTTGCCGACCTAGGCCTGGCCAAAGCAGGCTGTATGTGTTTTTGGTTCCTCTGTTGGGAGCTTTGAGGGTTTTCCTGAGATCTGGACACTGGAGTCCCTGCCCAGCCTGCTGGTGCTGGGACACCTAGGGCTTGAGGCAGTGGTTGGGCTACGCAGGGGATGGGGGTGGAAAAACTGAGGCCCAAGGTTGGGACATCTGGGCCTGTTTTCCTCCCTTCCTGCTCTCTGCAGACCTGGGTCTTTTCTTCCACTCAAAGCAGAGCTGTGTGCAGAAGGGGCGCTGAGGATGCAATCAGGAGAGTCGGTCTGGCCAAGAGGACCCCAGAGCTGGGTGTAGAAGGCATTAGGACCTTTAAGGCTGCTTGACCCAGGGCTGACTCACTCATGCAAATCAGAATGCAAAGGAGACTGGGAAGCCTCATGAGAAGGCCACACCCACATAAGTCAGCAGGCTCTGCAGGTGACCAGGCCAGTCACCAAACCTCTCCAAATATCTTTTGTTCCTACCGCACTGACATCTCTGTCTCCAGATTTGCTAAATCTATTCCTGTCCCTGGGCCTTGCACATTCAGTCCCCTTTGCCCGGAATGGCTTCCTTCCGTTCTCCTACTTACTTCCAAGGCCCAAGTCAGGAGTCCCCTCTGGAAGCCTCCCGGACTCTACTGGACAGAGGCCGTCACATCCTCTGAAGGTCCTGTAGACTCCAGCAAGTGACCTGGGTAAGTTTCCACCTTTCACAGCCTCCCTGAAAGGGAGTAAGAATCCCAGGTGATGAGATGAAGGTAGAAATCAAGCAAGGGCTGGGCACATGGTGGCCAAACAGTAGGCACTTAGGATGTGAAGGAAGCTGGAGCATGCTTGTCCTTGGCTAAGTCTCTGGTCATCTTTTTTTTTTTTTTTTTTTTTACAGTTTCACTTTGTTCCCCAGGCTAGAACCATGGCCTTAGCCTAGCTCACAGCAACCTCAGACTCCTGGCCTCAAGTAATCCTCTTACCTTAGCCTCCTGGGAATATAGGTGCCTGCCACCATGCCCAGCCAATTTTTCTATTTTTGGTAGAGACAGGGTCTTGCTTTGTTCAGGCTGGTCTCAAGCTTCTGACCTCAAGCAATCCTCCTGCTTTGGCCTCCCAGAGTGTTAGGATTGCAGGTATGAGCCACTGTGCTGGGCCTGGGTCATCTTCTTGTTGGGCTGGTGGAACTGGTGTCACCAGTCAGTAGTGGGTAAGGATGTCACAAGAGAGTTGCTGGGCTGGGGCAGAGAAGGGGTGATTGATTTAAACTCTGCCCTTGGGGTTGAAATGGTAGAGACAAAATGGCAAAAGCTTTGGCTCTAGCAAAAGGACTGGACTCAAGCCAGACCTGAAGAAGGACTGGCGGGTGAGGATTAGAGATTCCAGATGACTCTTACCTCTGGACTGGGACTGAGTTCCTTTATGAGCCCTCCCATGTCATGGGCTCCACTGTGGAGGGAGTACACAAGAAGGGGTGCAGACTCTTAGGATACCTCAGGTTACATTGAGAATTAGGGGGAAGTAAACTCCCACAAATGGAGCAACCAGAGAGTGAGCAGAAGCAGTGCTGAGCGCTATGGCTTAGTCTAGGAGCCTGAGGGGCAGTCAGGGAGGACTTCCTGGAGGAGGCAGCGTGGAGTCAGTACCTGAGAGTTGGGAGAGTATGGTTTATTCACTTGTCAGTAGATAAATTTTAGGGCTCCCCATTTGCCAGGCTGAGGCCTAGTATAAAAAGTGATGCAGAGGAAGTTGTAGACGGGGCCAGCCCAGCTTGACTGGGGTTTGGAGTATGTCATTGGCAACTTAGGCAAGTCACTTCCTCCCTGTGGGTGTTCCATTTTCTCATCTATAAACTTCAGGGCTTGACCAAGTAGAATGATGGGCTGAGGGGCACTTGAGGGCACTGGGAACTATGGAAAGGTTTTCAGCAGAGGTGGGCCCATGGTTGGCAAGCAGAGATGCTGGACAGAGATGGGAGAACTGGACGCAGTATAGGGTGGTGGGGTGTCTCAGCCTGCCTTGGCCCTTGGGGTGGAAAGGAGGGGAACCCCTCAACTCCTGGCTGTGCTGTTGCAATAGGATGACATTCCCCTCCACTCAGTCCCTTCCTCCCTGAGGGTGAGAACTCTAATGTGTCAGGAGATGAAGGACTTAACCCTCTAAACCGGGACTGGGATTAGGGAAGAACAAGTGAGGCACTCAACTCTGGTGCAGAATTTTGGGGGGGCGGGTGGTGGTACCAAAAAGCTCAGTAATCAAGGTATATAATATTTTAATGTCACTTAAAAAAATCAATGCAGAAAACTATGATGAACAAAATAGAAAACATCAAAATTGTAAATAAAGAGAAGACCAGTATTTCCAGTTCTTTCTTTGCTTCAGGCTGTAGTATGGTTTAGCAAGGCACTGCCCTGAACTTCTTTTTCAGGGAGCTGCCTCCTCTGCGAAGCCTTCCTGACCCCAGCCTGCTGAGGGCCCCCTGGGCTGTTTTCACTGGCTTGTGGTATCTGATCCCTTCCAGGCTGAGGTTCCTGGAGGGCCTGTCCAGGTCTCAGGGCTGGTTCATCCTTTCAGCACCTTCCTAGCCCTGGGCTGTCCCAAAGGGATGTCAGTGCTGAGTCCCCTTGTCTCACTGTTAATGCTGGAGTAGGAATTTGAGAGAGGCCCAGTAGGGGCCTACTTCTCGGGGAATCAGTGGTTTCCTGTTTCCCACACCTCAACATTCCAGTAGGGTGGTTGGGACCACAAGGAATCTGTGTTTAAACTCTGAGTGTGGTGCCTGGCTGATAGCAGAGGCTCAGTTCGTGTTTTGAGGGACAATTAACAGTGGTTAAGAGTTGAGTGCTGCGCTGTCCTGTAGGAATGGAGTGCAAGCCCCACTGCAATATAAACTCTCCAGTAGTCACATTAAAAACAAACAGGTAAAATTAATTTTAGTAATATATTTTATTCAAATATCTACAATACTACCATGTTGTGTAATCAATAGGAAAAATTATTGAGACATTTTGCATTTTTTTTTAAATTTCAGATTAATATGAGGGTACAGTGTTTAGCTTAAATGTTTTCAATTCTAAGGTAAAGTTCAAGTTGTAGTTGAGTCCTTCACCTGGTGGGCATGCCGAATTGCATTCTTCTTTTGTATTAAGTCTTCAAAATCCATTGTGTTCAGAATTCAGGACACCTCATTTTGGGGTCCACATCTCATGTTCAGCAGTCCTATGTGGCTACTGCTGGCTGCTGTATGGACAACTCAGGGCTAGATTCTACTGAAATGCCCCTTCCACGCTGTGTGACTTTTTTGTTGTTGTTTGAGACAGTCTCACTATTTTGCCCTTGGTAGAGTGCTGTGGCATCACAGTTCACAGCAACCTCAAGCTCAGGGCTTAGGTGATTCTCTTGCTCAGCCTCCTGAGTAGCTGGGACTACAGGTGCCCGCCACAACACCCAGCTATTTTTTGGTTGCAGTTGTCGTTGTTTAGCAGGCCTGGGCCAGGCTTAAACCCACCACCTCCATATATGTGGCCGGTGCCCTACTCACTGAGCTACGGGCGCTGAGCCAAAGCTGTGTGACTTTTTAACCACCTGTGGTCTCAGTTTCTTCACCTTAAAATGGGGATAACAGGCTTGGCAGCTGTAGCTCAGCGGCTAGGGTGCTAGCCACATTCACCAGAGCTGGCAGGTTTGAATCCAGCCCAGGCCTGCCAAACAATGACAACTATAACCAAAAAATAGCTGGACATTGTGGTGGGTGCCTGTAGTCCCAGCTACTTGAGAGACCGAGGCAAGAGAATTGCTTAAGCCCAAGAGTTTGAGGTTGCTGTGAGCTGTGTGGCTACAGCACTCTACCTAGGGCGACAGCTTGAGACTCTGTCTCAAAAATAATAATAATAACAACAACAATAATAATAATAATAATAAATAGGGATAACAGACACATAGACCTGGCTCGGCGCCAGTAGCTCAGTAGCTAGGGCGCCAGGCACATACACCACAGCTGGAGAGCTGTGATGCCACACACTCTACCAGGCAACATAGTGAAACTCTGTTTCAAAATTAAAAACAAAAAACAAAAAAACCAGTCACAGAGACCTGATAGGGCTGGGGCTTAAATGAGTTAATGCATGTATAAAGTGCTTAGGTACCTGGCCTATAGTAAGCACTACTGATGTGGCCTCCCCTTATTTTAAATTGTCATTTGAGTGGCACTACCATTTTTGCCAATACTTTCACTCAAAGTACTCACTAGGTACTTAAAGTTTGTTCTTAAAATACTAATTTTTAAAACATATATGTGTTTTAACACTATCCTAAGCAATTGTAGAATCTACTTAAGATAAATATGTAACTAATAAAACATAAAATGTGTCTCTCTCACCGTTTCTGTCCTTCATGAGAGGGACCCACATCCAGCTCTATTTGGAAGTACCCTAAATTTTCTATTTGTTCTTCCTAAATAAAATCTCTGTGTTACCTTGAAAAAAACAAAACAAAACATAAAATGGTTATGAACAGCCAATGCAGAGCACAGCAGTGGCAGGAGACCTGATTTTGCTTGGGGCCTAGTCCATTCTACACCCTAGCCCCTAACTCATACAGCCCTGGCTATCTGTGTGGAGCAGCAGGGGATGTCCTGTTCTTTTTCTTTGCTTGGAGACCCCCTCATTTGGCCCATTTTTCTTAACCTTCCCCACATGTTTAGAGTCCTGGCCCCTGGGGTCTCACACAGGTGACTCAGTCACCCGATCTGTCCCCCTAGCCCTCTCTCTGTTCCCCAGGCTTAGTAGCGAGGGTCCTGTGTCCCTGGGTCCCCCAGGATCTCCACCTCTCTTTACACCTGTGTCAAGGGGACCGCCTTTGTGGTGATGCTGCATCTGCCTCTTTCTCTCACTCTCCCTGGGCAGACCCTGCTGTGGCCTGCTTCTGTGTACCTCCCAGCCACTGGTCCTGGGGAAGGGCCAGAGAGCACAAGTCCTGCCTCCCCCTTACCACCTGGGCAGGCCTATGCATCTGCCTGTCTCACCCCACTGGAAGCCTCCCCTGGTCCGGGTTTCAATGCCTGGCTCCCCTCAGGTGTGAACCTTTCCCTCTCCCTCTTCTTCCTCTCCCCCCACCTCTTCCTCATCTCTCTCTTCCTTCCTTTTCTTTTCCCCATCCCTCTGCCCCACCCCTCCCTTCTCCTCCTAGAATCCTGGGTGCTCAAAGTGGCCTTGTCTCATGGACTTTCTCCCTTCCCTTACAGCTCCTGGCTCAGGCCAAGATGAGGAACTGTTCAGAGTAGCTGCTGTCTCTGGGACACCTGGGCGTCCAGCGCAGCCCAGTTGGTGAGTTAGGAGGTGAGAAGGTTAGGCCTCCACAATGGTTAGGCCTCGTGGGAGGCTTGATGGGGCCAATACCTGTTATCCCATTTTCCATTTTAAGAACTGAGGCTGGAAGGCAGAGGGCAAGGCCCTGAGCTTGCTAAGAACCTCCCAGCAGGGATTTGAAGGGAACGGGGAAGGTGCCCCAAGCTGGATTGAGGGGTAGAGGGTATGTGTTTGCTTATTAGATTTCCCTCCTTGCCTGGTGAGTTTTGTTCTCTTTCTCATCTCATTCCCAGGCTCTAGACGTGATTATTACATTCTCTTTTAAATTGTATTTATTTATTTGGAAAATGGTACAAATTAAAAAAGATACAGAAGTATGTAGTGTCTGCTGTCTTATGAGCTACTCTTCCCCATAGGTAGTTTCTTGTATATCCATCCAGAGTATTCTGTGTATATCTTTGAGTATACATAGTATATGTATGTTTTTTCTTTAATCTAGCTGTTCCCATAACACTGTTCTGGTTTTACATTTAACAATAAATCTTTAATATCATTTTATGTGAACTGTAGAATCTGCCTGTCTAAACAAATTTTCGTTGGGATCGTGTTAAAGTTCTAGCTTAACCCTGGAAGAATTGACGTCTTTATAACATTGGGAGCCATCATATCTAAAAACATTGAGTGTATTTCTGTTTCTTTCTTCCTTTGGGTTCTTTGAATAGCCTTTTGAAAGTATTACTATTTTTTAAATTTACATAGTTAAAATTTTAGGTAATAGAAAATGATGTAGGGTAAAAATTTTCCCTTTCCGTGTGAGGTTCAGGTTCAGGGCTCCTTCCAGGATCCAGAAAGGGGCCCAAGCAACATGGTCATGTATTTTTGTGCATTTTTCAAAAGTAAGATATTCTTATTTTCTTTTTCTTATAAAAGGCATCAATATTGTGTAAGCTTTAGGCCACATCAGCTCTGGATCTGCCTTTGTCCTCTCAGTTTTTTTCCTCAAATGAGACTGGTAACTGCTGTCCCCTGGCCCTATGTGTCTCTTCTGAGATACTTTATGAATTTGTCAGTATGTACACATTGCTCTAATGCTCTTCCCTCCTTGTTTTTTTGAGACAGGGTCTCACTCTGTTGCATTGGCTGCAGTGCAGTGGCGTCATAGCTTATAGCAACCTCAGACTCCTGGTCTCAAGCAGTCTTTGGACCTCAGCCTCCTGAGTAGCTGTGACTACAGGCATGTGCCATCAGGCCTGGCTAATTTTTTTGTTTTTTTTGTAGAGACAGGGTCTTGCTCACTCTGGTCTTGAACTCCTGACTTCAAGCAATTCCCAGTCTCCTTTTTGTGTAAGCCACTGTGCCTGGCCCCCTTGTTTTTGTTCGTTTTTAATTAAAAAATTTTTTTGTAGAGATAGAATCTTGCTACATTGTCCAGGCTGGTCTTGAACTCCTGACCTCGAGCGATCCCGCCTTGGCCTCTCAAAGTACTGGGATTATAGGTGTAAGCCACTAACCTGGTCCAGAGTGCTCTGCTGTCACAGCTCACAGCAACTTCAAACTCTTGGGCTCTCGCTGTTCACTTGCCTTGCCCCAGCTCCTCAGTAGCTGGGACTACAGGCATCTGCAACAACACCCGGCTATTTGTAGAGAGGTGGGTCTTGCTCTTGCTCAGGCTGGCTTTGAACCTTTGAGCTCAGGGCAATCCACTCACCTTGGCCTCCCAGAGTGCTCGGATTACAGGCATGAGCCACTGTTCCCAGCCATTTATTTTCTTTACATAAAAGGCAGAATGTTACACAAACTGTTCTGGACTTTACTCATTTGATGATATATCTTGGGCATCATCCCGTGCCAATATATAAGGAGTTTCTTCATTCTTTATGGGTGCTTAGTATTCTATTGAATGACTATACCATAATTTAGTTATCTATTCTCCAGTTGATGGGCATTTTGGTTATTTCCAATCTTTTGTTATTATACACAGGTGCTGCTGCCCATAACCTATATGCGTCATTTTGGGCGTATGTTAATAAAAGTGCAGGATAAATGGCTACAGTGTCTGGGTCAACCTCCCTTTTGGAGTTTTCATAGAGGGCCAGGGAAGGGAATGCCTCATTCCATTACCAATACGTATATTTTTAGAGTTTCTTTCTCTTTGATAGTCTAATGGGTGGAAAGTAGTATTTTAGTATATTTTATATTTCTATTTCATAGCATGGGAGGTTAAGTTCCTTTTCATATGTTTAAGAGCCATTTCTATTTTCCTTTCTGACCTTCCTTTGTGTTCTTTGACCGTTTTTCCTGTTAGGTTATTGATCTGTTTCTTATTTTACTGAGTGCTTTTAGGAATATGAACCCTTTGTTTGGAATATGAGTGGCAGATATCCCCTAGTTTATCATTTATCTCTTAGCTTTTCTTTTCTTTTTGATACAATGTCTCATCCTATTGTGTGCAGCAGCATTGTTGTAGCTTATTGTATCCTTGAACTCCTGGCCTCAAGTGATCCTCCTGCCTTGGTCTCCCAAAGTGCTGGGATTACAGGTATGAGCCACTGTGCCAAGCTTGTTCTTAGCCTTGCTTATGATGCTTTTTTTGAGACAGAGTCTTACTCTCACTCTGGGGAGAATGTTGTGGTATCATAGCTCACAGAAACCTCGAACTCCTGGGCTCAAGCGATCCTCTTGCCTCAGCCTCCTGAGTAGCTGGGACTGCAGGTACCTCCCACAATGTCAAGCTAGTTTTCCAATTTTGGTAGAGACAGGGTCTCCTTTTGCTTAGGCTAATCTTCAGCTCCAAGCTCAAGCAATCCACCGACCTCAGACTCCCAGAGTGCTAGGATTATAGGCATGAGCATCACACCAGGCCCTATGATGCTTTTTATTTTATTTTTTTTTTACCATGCAGGAATGATTGATTTTACCGAGTTGAGTATTTCAGTCTTTCTGTATATCTCCTGGGTTTGTATCATTTCCAAAAGAATTTCACCTCTCTGAGATGAGTTTTAAAAATCTTACCATAGTTTTATTTTTTATACTGAAATCTTTGATCTGTCTATAATTCAACCTATTGTAAGGTGTGAGGTAGGGGTCCACCCTCCTTAGTTATTTTCTCGGTTATCTTAGAGCTGTCCCAACAAC
>CAUYPK010083270.1:0-14006 GCA_963574355.1 Loris lydekkerianus | reverse complement strand
TGTTTTTGCTCTCCATTTCTCTTCCTCTTTGAGAGTTTGGGAGAGTTCATAGGCTTTATCTTCAATGTTGGAAATCTTCTCTTCTGCTTGCTCTATTCTATTGCTGAGGGATTCTACTGTATTTTTCAGATCTTTGAGGACTGCAAATTCTTGCTTCAGTGTGTCTAAGTCTTTGGTGGTTTTGTCTTTAAATTCGTTAAATTCTTGAGACAGCTTTTGAATTTCTCCTCGAATTCCTAGTTTCATATTGTTAATCTTGTTTTCCATCCAAATTCTGAATTCAATTTCTGACATTTCAGCCTGTTGTTTGTGAATGGGATCTTCAATTACATCTGCCATATCTTTTTTTGTGGGGGTTGGTCTATTCTGGTTATTCATGTTACCAGAGTTTTTCTGCTGATTCCACCCCATAATTGTTTTACTCCCTTTGATTTCTCCCCTGTTGCTTTGTTGAGGACGCATACAGTGCTGTGGCCTGAGAAACTGGGGCCCTGTTTGGTGTAGAGGGGCTAAGTGGTTTTGTCTTGTTTTCAGCTGATTTCTTTTTGACACTAGTGAAACAGTTACTCTTGGTTTCAGTCTCATCTATGGAGAAATACCAGCAATTAAGTCACCTCACCCACCACAGGCAACAAATGGAACCGGAAAATCAAAAAACACACCCAGGGCACCACCTGGATAGTCCCCAGGTGATTAGCTTAGTTTTAAAGGTCCAAACCTATTGTCTCAGTCAGCAGCTGTCTCGGGTGGGAGAGTTTAAGAGGTCTCTGGGAACTGGATCATAGGGGTCTGGTGACTGCTCTAATATGGCTTGCTCCAGTGTTGTGTGGAGTCAGGAGGAGCCACCCAGGAAGTAGATCAGTCTGGGAAGGTTGATGCCTCCTTCCCCACCCTGCAGCTCTGTCACACCCAGTCGCTGCTAGCCCCACAGGGCTATGACCCCGTCAGTTGTCTGAATTGAGCAGATATTCCAGAGGTTTGCAGGTGCCTAAATCATGGGGTAGTCGTGTCTGCTCATCCAGGCCACTGCTCTCTGTCTTTATCCAGCAGGAGGTGGTGAGGCCTGTCAGCCTTGGGTACTTGATGGAGGATGGAGGTGTTCACTCAGTTCCAGCCCCACACTTAGTTTATGTTACTGGGTGAACAGAACAATGCTGTGGGTGTTTGTTTCTGACCCTGCTAGATTCCTCAGCAGAGGAGAGGCTGATTTGAGTTCCCAGAACCTGTGTCTCGGGCCCTGTCTTTACTCCTGCATTTGTATTCACAGCATGATTAGTTGTCAGCTGTAGCCTCTTGGCCTCCTTTGTCTATAGGCTGGTGATCCCCTGAGGGCCAGGTGCGTCTTAGGCTCAGTAAAGCGGTCCTCTGAATCATCCCCACCCTGGGAGTTTCCCAGCTCTGCGGGTGCATTTTCTAGTCCCCGTGTTCCACCCAGGTCAGTACCGCCTCAGGCAAACCCTTTACTCACGGGGCCTGTGTTTCATTTTCAGGTCAGTTCCATGGTGGTTGCCGTCTGAGAAGATCATCAACCTCATCTTGTTGCCCAGGGAGATAGGAGGAGTGGCTATGGAATATCTGGGGGTGGGCCTTGTTATTGCTGACAACGGCTGTTGCTCTACACCTCAGGGCACCACCACTCTGGGGTGGTTCCCTCTTAGCCAACTGTCGTCTCCTCACTCCTGTGCTGCAGAATCAGCACTGGCCAGCGGCAGTCCAGGTCCTGTCTACACCTCTCGAGAGTTCACCCAAGAATCTGGACTCCTGGGGGGCAGGTTTCCAGGCCACGGAGTGAGAGTGGAGGGGAATTCTGGGAGCTCAGAGTTACAGATTGTAACACCAAGCTTTTTGAGAGAAAATTAACAAATAAACAGATACAAAGGTTACCAGAAACAGACGGAAACACATAGACATACAGACAACACCCACGGCAACAGCGACATAAAAACAACTGCAATAAAAATAGTGATAATCGTACAATAATTAAAAGAAATAAAGGAAATAGAAAAAAAGGAGAGAGAGAAAAGTGGTGTTAGTTGAAATGTTAAAAGTGAAGAAAGAAGAAATTGAAATTAGAAAACATAGAAAAAAATTTATCTATATAAAAAGTAATAAAAAAATTATCAAAAGCTTCTCCAAGTAAATAGTGAGGAAAAAAACAGAATAAAAAAAATCAAGAAAAAGAAGGAAGAAAAAAAAAGGCACCAACTACGAAAATACTCTTGCGTGTAGAAATATACGACTATACACTATACGTCTGCTATAGAGATCAACCTTCTTAGAAATATATTCATACTGTAATATACTTTCCGGACACCAGGTGGTGCTGTGAGTGGTTCCCAGGCTTATACCTGATTCACAGTTTATACTGTTACCATGGTAACCACCTTCCATGCCGATAGCCATTTTGGAATTTCTGTAAAAGTTTGTCGCCTGAGAATTGTGTAACTTCAGCTGTTCTCCAGACAGCACTTGCGACAGACCCTCCCTCTCAGTGCAGGTGTCCACGCTTCCCAAATCTTTCCACTCTGCTCCCAGTTTCTCCCGCAAGCTGGCAACTGCAATAGCCTGTGTGTGGGGGAGGTGCTTCTGAGTTCTTGCAGTGGCCAGCGGCAGTTTCCGCAGCCAATACCGGTTCGCAGCCACACCAGGTTTGCGGCTCCGGCAGCGGTTCCCGCAGCCAAAGCTGGGTTGGCGGCTTCTTCAGAGTTTCCCTTTTGGGGCGGCACCCACCAGTTCGATTCGCAGCCTTAACCGCCAGCCCCTTCCAACACCTGGGGGAAAGGTGCCTGCCCTTTTGGGTAGTTCAAAATGTCTGATCTGGGTGGGATCCCTTCCCCTCAATTGTCTAACAGGTTGCCCAGCTCCCAGTGGTTTTGACTGGCTCTCCTTTGAATGCCTCCCTCAGTTCCAGGTCTACAGTTAGATACCTGAGTGTTCTCTAAACTTCCTTCCAAAATGAATGTACTAGGTTGCATTACCACCAGCAGATCTTTTCTCCACATCCATGACAACATCTGTAGTTTGAGTATTTTGTGATGTGGGCTAATCTCACTGGAGTTAGATGATATCTCAGAGTAGATTTGGTTTGCATTTCTCTGATGAATAATGATGATGAGCATTTTTTCACGTGTCTGTAGACCATGCACCTATTTTCTTCAGAGAAGCTTCTGTTCATATCTCTTGCTCACAATGAAATGGGATCACTTGTTTTATTATTATTATTATTATTATTTAGTAATTAGTGTGAGTTCTCTGTGGATTCTGGTTATTAGACCTTTGTCAGAAATATAACTTGCAAAATTTTTCTGCCATTCTGAGGGCTGTCTATTTGCTTTGCTTAGTGTGTTCTTGGCAGTGCAAAACTTTTTAATTTGATCAGATCTCAGTAATGTATTTTTGATGTTGCTTTAATTGCCTGGGGTATCCTCCTCATTAAGTATTCTCCCAGGCCAACTTTTTCAAGCATTGATCCTGCACTCTCTCTAAGAATTTTTATTGTTTTGTGTCTTAGGTTTAAGTCCTTTAACCAGTGAGAGTCAATTTTTGTTAGAGGAGAAAGCTGTGAGACCAGTTTCAGTTTTCTACAGGTAGCCAGATAATTCACCCAGTACCATTTGTTGAATAGGGAATCTTTCCCCCAATTTATATTTTTAATAGGCTTATCAAAAACCAAATGACAAGAAGTGCCTAGGGTAACTTCTTGGTCTTCAATTCTGTTCCATACATCTACCTCTCTATTTTTGTGCCCCAGTATCATGCTGCTTTGATTACCATCAATTTATAGTATAGTCTGAAGTCTGGAAGCGTAATTCCTCCCAATTTGTTTTTATTTTCGAGTAATATCTTGGCTATTCGAGGTTTTTTCTGTTTCCATATAAAATGAAGTACTAATTTTCCCAGTTCTTTAAAGTATGCCTGGGGTGCTTTAATAGGGATCACATTAAATCTGTAGATTGCTTTAGGTAGTATAGACATTTTAACAATTTGGATTCTTCCTAGTCATGAGCATGGTATATTTTTCCATTTGTTGACATCTTCAGCTATTTCTTCTCTCAGAGTTTCATAGTTCTCTTTATATTGATCTTTCACGTCCTTAGTTAGATACACTCCCAGATATTTCATCTTCTTTGGCACTATTGTAAAGGGAATAGAGTCCTTGCCTGTTTTTTCCCCTTGACTATTGTTGGTATATATAAAGGCTGCAGATTTGTGAGTGTTAATTTTGTAACCTGAGACGTTGCTGCATTCCTTGATCAATTCCAGGAGTTTTGCAGTTGATTCCCTGGAGTTTTCCAGATATATAATCATATAGTCTGTGAAAAGTGACAGTTTGACCTTTTTTGGTCCTATTTGGATCCCCTTGAATCCTTCTCTTGCCTGATTGCAGTGGCTAACTTCCATTACAATATTAAAAAGCAGTGGAGACAGTAGGCATCCTTGCCTGGTTCCTTGTCTGAATGGAAATGATTTCAATTTTACTCCATTCAATATGATATTGGCTGTGGGTTTGTTGTAGATGGCTCTATCAGTTTAAGAAGTGTTCCTTCTATACCTATTTTCTTAAGTATTCTGATCAAGAAAGGATGCTGGATATTGTCAAAAGCTTTTTATGCATCAATTGAGAGAATCATATGGTCTTTGTTTTTAAATTTGTTTATGTGATGTATTATATTCATGGATTTACATATATTGAACCACCCTTGGGAGCCTGGGATGAAACCCCCTTGGCTGTGATGTATAATTTGTTTGATGTGTTGTTGGATTCTGTTTGCTAGGATCTTATTGAATATTTTTGCATCAATATTAAATAGAGATATGGTCTATAATTTTCTTTTCTTGTTGAGTCTTTTCCTGTTTGGGGTATCAGGGTGATATTTGCTTCATAGAATGTGTTGGTAAGTATTCCTCCTTTTTCTATGTTTTGAAAAAGGTTAAGTAATATAGCTACTATTTCCTCTTTAAAGGTTTGGTAGATTTCTGATGTGAAGCCATCTGGTCCTGAGCTTTTCTTTTTGGGGCATTTCTTATAGTTGATGCTATCTCAGAACTTGTTATAGGCTTGTTCAAAATTTCCAATTCTTTATGGCTAAGTATAAGAGGGTGGCATGTTTCCAAATATTGATATATTTCCTTCAGATTTTCATATTTCTGAGAATAGCGTTTTATGTAATATTAATTAAGAATTTTTTGAATTTCTGAGGAGTCTGTTGTTATTTGGCTTTTATCATTTCTGATTGATGAAATTAGTGATTTTACTCTTATACTTCTGGTTAGGTTAGCCAAAGGTTTATCTATTTTATTGACCTTTTCAAAAAAAACAACTCTTTGATTGGTTGATCTGTTGTATGATTCTTCTTTTTTTGATTTCATTCAGTTCTGCTCTAATTTTATTTATTTCTTTTCTTCTGTTGGGTTTGTGGTTGGAATGTTCTTCCTTTTCCTGTTACTTGAGATGTCCCATTAAGTTGTTGATTTCCTCTCTTTCTGTTCTCCTGAGGAAGACTTGCAATGCATAAATTTTCCTCTTAGCACTGCCTTTGCGGTATCCTAGAGGTTCTGATAGTTCATGTCTTCATTATCATTTTGTTGCAAAAATTTGGTAATTTTCTTCTTAATCTCATCTGTGGCCTAGCTATCATTCAATGTGAGGGTATTTGGTTTCATGTTTTTGTATGTGTATGCAGATTCCTGTTGTTACTGAGTTTAACTTTTATTCAATGATGATCTGAGAAAATACAAGGAATGATTTGTATTCTTTTAAATTTCCTGAGGTTAGACTTGTGACCTAAGATGTAATCAATTTTGAGGGATGATCTATGGGCTGATGAGAAGAATGTGTATTCAGTTTTGTTTGGATGAATTGTTCTATAGATGTCTGTTAGATGCATTGTTGAATGGTAAGGTTTAAGTCTAAAATTTCTTTGCTTAGCTTCTTTTGGGAGGTTTTATCCAAAACTGCCAAAAGAGTGTTAAAATCTCTGAGAATTATGGTGCTAGAGGTAATCAAGTTGCTCATGTATGTTAGAGTCTCTCTTGTAAATCGAGGCACATTCTGGTTGGGTGCATAAATGTTAAAAATTGAAATCTTATCATGTTGACTATTGCCCTTAATAAATATGAAATGACCATCCTTATCCTTCCTTACATTGGTTGGTTTAATGCCTATTATATCTGCGAATGAAATTGCAACACCTCCTTTTTTCTGATTTTCATTTGCCTGAATTATAGAAGAGCATCCCTTCACCCTGAGTCTATGTTTATCTTTTAAGGTAAGGTGAGATTCTTTAATGCAGTGGATGTCTGGCATGAGTTTTTGTATCCAGTCAGCCAACCTGTGCCTCTTTAGCGGACAGTTTAAGCCATTCACAGTAATTGAGAGTATTGATACGCCAGATAGTTTTTTGGGTATCAAGTTTTTTGAAAGTCCAGTGGACATTTTTAATCCTTTCACCATTATGGAAGTTGGAATTTGATTAAAAGTTTCTGAGTGAGTTTACCTTGGTGGTGGAGGGTTATGCTGGTCATTATGGAGGATAGGTCTGAGAATATCCTGGAGAGCTGGTTTCATTTTGGAAAATTTCTTCAACATGCAAATGTCATTAAAATATTTAATTTCTCCATCATAAATGAAACTCAGTTTAGCTGGATACAAGATCCTGGGTTGAAAGTCATTTTGTTTGAGGAAATTAAAGGTAGATGACCACCCTCTTCTAGCTTGAAAGTTTTCAGCAGAGAGATCTGAAGTCATTCTAATGTTCTTTCCCTTGTAGGTTATAGTTTTGTTACATCTGTCTGCTTGCAGAATTTTATCCTTCATTTTAACTTTGGTGAAGCTAATTGTAATGTGTCTATGAGAATTTTTATTTGGGTTGAGTCATGCCAGTGTTCTGAAATTATCTGCTATCTGGATTTCAGAATCTCTTGGCATGTCTGGAAAATTCTGTTTAATTATATCATGAAGCAAAGCTTCTGTGTCCTTCACAGCAACCTCATCCCCTTCAGGTATTCCTATAAGGCAGATATTAGATCTCTTTGAATTATCCCAGAGCTCTCTGAGAGAATGATTCATTTTTATTCTCCACTTTTTTTCCTCAATGAGTGTTTGGGAGCATTCAAAAGCTTTGTCTTCAATGTCAGAGATCCTTTCTCCTGCCTGCTCCATTCTGTTACTGAGGGATTCTACTGTAGTTTTTACTTCTTCGAGGGCTGCAAAATCTTGCCTCAATGTGTCAAAATCTTTGGTAATTTTGTCTTTGAATTTGTTGAATTCTTGAGACATCTTTTGAATTACTCCTTGAAATTCTATTCCATACTTACCTCGATTCTGTTTAACTTATTTGCTATCTGAATTCTGAACTCAATCTCTGACATCTCAGCCATTTGTTTATGAATGGGGTCTTTTGCTGTATCTGCCATATAGCTCCTTGTGGGAGTTGATCTACTTCCATTATTCATGTTTCCAGAGTTTTCCTGCTGATTCCACCTCATGATTGTTTTCACCATTGGCTCGATGGGAAGGTAAGGTGAAATTGGATTGGGAGTTCCTGGGATTGTGGTTAACCAGCCCTTTGTCAAGGATCTGGGACTTATGGCTGCAGCTTTTTCCCTATATCTTTGCAAAGGACCCATACAGTATTAGAGTCTACAGTCTGAGGCTGAGGATATCTGCTTGGTGTTGAGGGGTTAGGTAGCTCTGTCTTGTATTCAGCTGGTTCTTGTACAATCCTACTGGATCACTGACTCTGGGGAAGTCTTAGCTGTGGAAAAATACAAGCAATTAAGACAGCCCACCCCCCATGGACATCTACTGGAAGAGGAAATTTTACCCTTCCCATTACCATACAACCAAGGTATCACCCAAGAGGGGCCTTGGGAGATTGTCCCAAGTTAGGAGTTCCAAACCAATTGACCCTAGTCAGTATGAACTCTCAAGTGGGAGAGTTCGAATGGTCTCCAGCAACTAGATGGTGGAGGTCTACTAGCTGCTCAACTCTGGCTCGCTCCAATGCTCTGTGGAGTCAAAAATGCCCATCCGGTAGCAGAGTTGGACCAGGGGTCTGAATCTCTTTCTCCGCTTTGCTCCTCTTTCAAGACTAGTAACTGGTGACCCAACAGGGCCTCCTCAGCCTGGCCACTAACATCTGCTACCAGCTGGCTGGGGGAGCTGAGGCCTACCTGCCTCAGGTACTCAGCAGCCACTGGCAAGTGTTCCACTTGGACTCAGTCCAATCCTGTGGGTATCAAGTCAGCCAATGCTTTTCTCCATCAGCCACTGCGCCTTTGCCCTTGTTGCTTTGCAGCACTGGTATCCCTATAGAGTGAGTTCTGGTTTCCTGTGGCACTCCTCAGTGTTTAGGGAGGTGGTGTCTGTCCAAGATTAGACCCCAGTGGGATTGCTCTATTGTTGTTGGATCTTTGTGGGAAGTGACCCTGTGCAGCTCCCAGACGACTGCCACAGCCAGGGAGTTCTGGCTGTAGGAGCAGATCCAGGAGTATGGGGCACACCAGTCCAGCAGCAGGGCTAGGGATGCTGCACTCAGTTCTGGTAGTCCTTGGTGCCTGGTGACTTGGCAAGGAGAGCCTTGGCTCAGGACTCTGGCCTGGCGGGGCACGGGAACTATAGCTCTAGCAGTCTCAGGCCAGGCAGGGGGCAGGGTGGGACCAAAACAATTTTGAAAAAAAAAAAAAAAAAAAAAGAACAAAATTGGAGATGTCACACTTCATAATTTTGAAATTTAATACAATGCACAATAATCAAAATAGCATGACACTGGCATAAAGGCAGACATATAGACAGATGAATGGTACAGAATGGAAATTTCTGAAACAAATTCTTGCACAGATGGTCAAATGATTTCTGACAAGAGTGTCAAGATCATTTGGTATGGAAAGGGAAGTCTTTGCAAAACATGATGCTTAGAAAACTGAATATTCAAATACAAAAGAATGAATTTGGACCCTTACTTTACATTTTGTACAAAAATTAATTTGTAATAGATTAAGGACCTAAATGTAAGAACTGATACAATAAAACTACTAGAAAGAAACATAGGAGAAAATCTTTATAATATTGGATTTGAAAATAATTTCTTGGATAATATACTAAAAAGAAAAAAATAGATTAGTTGAACTGTATCAAAATTAGAAATTTCATGCATCAAAGGACATCATTAGAATAGTGAAAAGAAAAGCTACAGAATGGAAGAAAATGTTTGTAAATCATATATTTTGAAAAGATTTAACATGCAAAAGGTATAAAGAACTCTTATAACTCAATGTAAATGAAAAATATTTAACATGGGTAAGGGACTTGAGCAGACATTCCTGATAAAGCACATAAATGGCCAATAATTATGTGAAAAGGTATTCAGTGTCATTAATCATTAGGTAAATGCCAATCAAAATCACAATGACATTCCAGTTCACATGCATTAGGACAGCTAGTCTCTCTCTCTGTCTCTCTCTCTCTCTCACAGAGAAAATAACAAGATTGACAAGATGACAAGGATGTGGAAATACTGGAACACTTGTTCATTGTTGGTGAGAACGTAACATGCTACAGTCACTACATAAGACAGTTTGACAGTTACTCACAAAATATGAAAAAATAGAATTACCATGTGTGCCAGTAATTCCACTTCTGGGTATATGTGCAAAATAATTAAAAACTACAACTCAAATAGACATTTGTGCACCCATAGACCTAGTGGACAACAGGTAAAAATATCCCAAGTACTCACTGATGAATAAATGGATAAACAAAATGTAGTATATATTACATTGGAAATGTTATACAATGATCTATGAACCAAGTGTATGGTGTCCCATGATCACATTAATGTACACAGCTATGATTTATAATAAAATAAAATAAAATAAAATAAAATAAAATAAAATAAAATAAAATTAAATTAAAAAACACATATGTCTTCTTAAAAAAAAACAAAGGAAGGAATTCAGACATATGCTAAAAGAGATGAATTTTTGAATACATTGTAATAAGTGAAATAAGATAGTAATAAAAAGGAAAAGTACTATATTTTTCCACTTATGTGACATACCTGGAGTAGTAAAATTTATAGAGATAATAAATAGAATGGTGTTTGCCAGAATCTGAGTGGGACCAGAAGAAATGTGGTTATTTTTCAATAAGAACAAAGTTTTATTTGGAAAACATTCTAGATTTGGATAGGGGCATTATTGCACAATTTGAGTGTATATAATGCTGTTGAACTGTACACTTAAAATAATTACAATGATAAATTTTGCTATATATATTTTTCCTCCTCCTGGGACAGCAACACTAAGGGTGAGGTTGTAGACAGTTTTAAAATTCTTTCCCTGTAATTAGAAATTGCTGATCTTTTGTCACAAACTTTCATTATTTATTCAAAAATGTGTAAAAAATAAAATCATATATACTACAATAACAATGGGATACTCTAAATCTGTTTGTTGGAATGTTTGTTGAGGAAATAGTGCTGAATCAAAGCAATTATTTGTGCTTCAGAATATTCTTAGAACGTTTGGTTTGAATAAGCAAACATCAGAAACAACAAACACCTAAAGCCACCAAAATTAGAGGTGAGATGAAAATCAAATCTATGAAAATATATGGAATAGATTGAAAGGTTGGTGATTGTTATATATGAATAGGAGAATAATTAGTGATTTTTATTTTATTTTGCTGGCCAATACTATTTAGTTTCCTTTTTAAATAAACTTATTTGAATAATAAGCGAATTAATTTTTTTTCAATTGAAAAACATAAAATGAGATATGATTGTTATAGTATTATAATGACAAAAATAGAGTCTATAATACCAAGGGAGGAACTTATGAAACAAAAAGGGATTATCTAAAGTGTTGGTGGTTAACATTGGTTAACATAGCCTTCCTGGCATTTTCCAGGTTATTTTGCTAAGACATTTACATTCCATGTTAACCAGTGTGATGAAAATGTGTCAAACGATCTATGAACCAGGTGTATGGTGCCCTATGATCACATTAATGTACACAGCTATGATTTATAATTAAAAGAAAAATAAAATAAAAAAATAAAGTGTTGGTGGAAGTGTAAGATGGTGTAACAAGCTGCTTGTTAGTATAGTTAAAGAACATTAAAAGCCTTGTAATTTTCAATTCCGCTTTTAGTTACTTATCTTAAGTAAATAATGCCACAAGAATGCTGCAGTGAAATTATTAATCACAGATTCAGGTTCTGGAGAAAATTTAGAAACTACTTTGTAGTCCAAAGTGAAGAAACACTCACCCCTACTATGAAACTAATTTAGGGCTTTCACATGAAAGCTATAACCCAGTTACAACCTAAGAATAGGGGTAAGGGGGAAAGGGAGGAGAGGGAGGGGGGAAGTGGGTAGAGGGAGGGGGACAGATGGAATCACACCTGCAGTGCATCTTACAAGGATATATGTGAAACTTAGTAAATGTAGAATGTAAATGTCTTAGCACAATAACTAAAAAAAATGCCAGGAAGGCTACGCCAACCAGTGTCATGAAAATGTGTCAAATGGTTTATGAACCTAGTGTATGATGCCCTATGATCATATCAATGTACACAACTATGATTTAATAAAAAAAAAAAAAAAAGTGAAGAAACACTTTTAAAACAATTCTGATCCATCTATAGTAAGGTAAAGAACCTGTGACCTTGGGGCCACATGTGGCCTTCTGGATATTTGTGTGGAGCCTTTTTACTGAATAAAAATTTGAGAAAATGAGTCCTTTTATTAAAAGGGGTATATCAGAGAAAAGTGACGTTTTTCTTGCCTCCCTTGGTACTTGAAAAAGAACAATGTTGAAATCAGAAGGCCACAGCTTCCCCACCCTAATAAGATGTTTTAGATATATATGCAACCTGAAAATAAAATTTTGACAGTATATGCTCAGTATGAAGCTATAGAAGGTACATTTAGTAAAGAATATATTCCGTATGATTCTGTATTTGTTTTAAAATTTACAAATAGGTAAATGCTACAATGATATAAAATACTCTCTTTAATATGGTTGTTGTATAGACATAATATGTATTTTTCAAACAATGCACTTGTAAAATGAAATAATTAAAAACCTTGTAAGCCTAACCAATTTCTTATAACTTAAAAAATCCTAACTTAATACAACTAAAGAAATATGCACACTCATACACTGTTGGTGGGAAGTATATAAGGGTATTAAATATTCCTCGATGTCAGTGAACATTCCCCTACAAAAGTGTTCCCCACAGAGATAATCTGGAGAAAATTCAGAGCCATTTAAAAATACATGAAGGGGTCGGGTTTTAAAAGGTGCAGTTAATCTATAAAACAAAAGTAAAATAAAAATTATAGAAGAATATTTAATAATTTCTAAAAGTGATGACACTTGTTGTGATAAAAATATCCCACAATGAAAAATACATTTTCCATTACATTTTTGGAAGAGTTATTTATTTATATTCTTAAAATGTTTCAAGGTATTTTTTCTATTAAGTGGAAGAGTTGAGAGTGCCTTTGTACATTTTTGGAAGAGTTATTTATGTATATCCTTGACATGCTTCAAAGGATTTTTTTGTTGTTATTAAGGGAGTGATTTTGACTTCCTTATCAATATTTTTTAAATGTCTTATTATCATAAAGTATTTTTGTACAAAGATAATTATTAAACTAAATAAAAACAAAAAAAAATCTCTAATTAGTTGATAAAATGTTAGAAGAACGTAGAAATTATTATAATGTCAAATCAAGAAAAGTATCCAGGTGTCCAGGTCCACTCACAGTATTTCTGTACTGTATAAGGGTAAACTGGTATTATCTTCATGGGTGAGTACCTACTAATGAACCAATGAACAAAAGACTTTAAACCTCTTATATCCTTTGACTGTTAAATTCTACTACATCTCATATCCTTTGACTCTTCAATTCTACATTTAAAAATGTTTGCTCAAAACATAATCATGAATGTAAGAAAGATTTGTGCAATATGATATTCATGGATGCTGGTTTGGATAAGGAATAAAACTGAAAAAACCCAGATGTTCAACAATGAAGAAGTAGTAAATATATTTCTATATCTACATCTAAATACAAATAGACAAACACATACATATTTAAACGTATAAATACGTATATATTTATATGTTCTATAAAGCTCATTCATATGGTTGAATACTAAACAGACGAGGAAATTATTGTACAAGAATATTTAATGACATGAAAGGAAATTCAAGAATATCTATACATATATGACTATCAAATATATTTATGTGTGAAAAGGAAATATTGAAACAATATATTCTTTAATTTCACATATATATCACATGAAAAATACTGGATAGTATGGATGAAAATGCTTCAGGAAAGTATGGATAATCATTAGGATTGATTACTGGTGACATTGATTTTCTTCTGTTAACTTATTTCTGCAATGAGGCTGAAATGTTTTCCTGACAAATGTTTTCCTGGGAAAAAGACAGGAAATGGGCATAGGGAAAGGGGGCTATGGACAGTGCTTAATACCAGCAAAACAACTAAGGACAGTGAAATAACATATGCAGTCCTTCAAGCTGTTGACGACACACATACACACGCACATGCACGCATGACCACGCACCAGGTATAGTAATCAGAAGACTGCACATGAAAAATAGGCATACTCTTTTCACTAGCTGCGCTGACTGGTACAAGTGCAAACTGAGGGCAAAACAGTACAATCTTTATGAAGGAGTCCTTTTGGCAACACACTGTAAAAGTCTTTAAAATGTGTATAGGTGGATCCTGCAAGTCCACAGTTAAGAACCATTGGGATACTAGCAAAGATTTGGCTTGACAAGGAAGGACTCACTCATCAGAGCACACACAGTGTTGGTTTTAAACACAGGGAAAGAACCAGGCACCACCTGAATGCCCAAACAATGCGGGATGGATTACAGAAACATTAAGGTCCACGGATAAGCTGGAGCACTCTGCAGGCACTGAAGATGACGTTTCATAAGCCTGTTGAATAAC
>CAUYPK010083269.1:0-10034 GCA_963574355.1 Loris lydekkerianus | reverse complement strand
TGTTGTATAATTCTTTTGTTTTCAATTTCATTTAATTCTGCTCTAATTTTGGTTATTTCTTTTCTTCTACTGGGTTTGGGGTTGGAATGTTCTTCCTTTTCCAGTTGCTTGAGATGTCCCATTAAGTTGTTAACTTCCTCTATTTCCATTCTCTTGAGGAAGGCTTGCAGTGCTATAAATTTTCCTCTTAGGACTACTTTTGTGGTATCCCAGAGGTTCTGATAATTCATGTCTTCATTGTTGTTTTGTTCTAAAAATTTGGCAATTTCCTTCTTAATCTCATCTATGACCCAGCTGTCATTCAGCATAAGGTTATTTAGCTTCCATGTTTTTGTATGAGTATGCATATTCCTGTTGTTACTGAGTTCAACTTTTATTCCATGGTGGTCTGAGAAGATGCAAAGAATAATTTCTATTCCTTTAAATTTACTGAGGTTAGACTTATGACCTATGATATGATTGATTTTAGAGTATGTTCCATGGGCTGATTAGAAGTATGTGTATTCAGTTTTGTTGGGATGAAATGTTCTGTAGATGTTTGTTAAATTCAAATGTTGGATGGTTAGGTTTAAATCTAAAGTTTCTTTGCTCAGCTTTGCCTTGGAGAATCTATCCAACACTGCCAGTGTTGACATCTCCAACTATTATGGAGCTGGAGGAAATCAAATTGCTCATGCCTGTTAGAGTTTCTCTTATAAATTGAGACACATTCTGGTTGGGTGCATAAATATTTATAATTGTAATCTCATCATATTGAGTTTTATCCTTAACAAATAGGAAGTGACCATTCTTATCTTTCCTTACTTTTGTTGGTTTAAAGCCTATTGTATCTGCAAATAGAATTACAACACCTGCTTTTTTCTGTTTTCCATTTGCCTGAAATATGGACTACCATCATTTAACCCTGAGTGTATATTTATCTTTTAAGGTAGCATGAGATTCTTGTATGCAGCAGATATCTGTCTGGAGTTTTTGTATCTTGTCAGCCAACCTGTGCTTCTTTAGTGAACTAAAGTTTAAGTCATTCACATTAATGGAGAATATTGATAGGTCAGGTAAAATTTTGGGTATCGAGGTTTTCGAAAATCCAGTGGACATTTTTAATCCTTTTGCCACTGTCGATGTTGGAGTTTGATCCAAAGTTTCTGAGTGAGTTTACTTTTGTGGTAGAGGATTGGGCTGGTTATTATGGATAATAGGTCTGAGAATATCCTGAAGTGCTGGTTTGGTTATGACAAATTTCTTCAACATGTGAATGTTATTAAAGTATTTAATTTCTCCATCATAAATGAAACTCAGTTTAGCTCGATACAGGATCTGGTATTGAAAGTTATTTTGTTTTAGGAGATTAAAAGTCATTGACCACCCTCTTCTGGCTTGAAAAGTTTCATCAGAGAGATCTGCAGTCATTCTAATATTCTTCCCTTTGTAGGTTATGGCTTTCTTAAGTCTAGCTACTTTTAGAATTTTCTCCCTCATATTAACTTTAGTGAAGTTAGTTATGATGTGCCTGGGGGATGTCTTATTTGGGATGAGTTGTGCTGGGGTTCTGAAACTGTCTGCTATCTGAATTTCAGAATCTCTTGGCATGTCTGGAAAATTCTCTTTCATAATTTCATGGAGAAGAGCCACTGTGCCTTGTGAAGCCACTTCATCACTTTCAGGGATTCCAATGAGGTGGATATTAGCCTTCTTTAAATTATCCCAGAGCTCTCTGAGAGAATGATCTGTTTTTGCTCTCCATTTCTCTTCCTCTTTGACTGTTTGGGAGCGTTCAATAGCTTTGTCTTCAATGTCAGAAATCCTTTCTTTTGCTTGCTTCACTTTGTTACCTAGGGATTCTACTGTATTTTTCTGATCTTGGAGGGCTGCAAATTCTTTTTTCAATATGTCAAAATCTTTGGTGGTTTTGTCTTTAAGTTCATTGAATTATTGAGACAAATTTTGAATTTCTCCTCAAATTTCTAATTCTAACTTTTGAATTGCTGCTCAAATTTCTAATTCCAAATTTTCCTTCATTCTAATAATCTTCTTTGCAATCCAAATTCTGAATTTTATTTCTGATATCTCTACCATCTGTTTATGATCTACATCTGCCATATCTTTCCTTGGGAGGGTTGATCTATTCTGGTTATTCATGTTACTGAATTTTTCCTCTGATTCTGTCCCATGGTTATTTTACACCATTTGAGTTTTCCTTTGCCAAGGACCTGTACAGTGCTATGGCCTGAGCAACTGGGACCTGTTTGGTGTGATGGCACAAAGTTTCTCTGTCTTGTTTTCAGCTGGTCTCTATCTGTCCCTTGTGAAACAGTTACTCTGGGTTGAAGTTTCAGCTGTGGAGAAACACCAGCAATTATGTCACCCTGCCCCCCCACAGGCAACAATTGGAAAAGGAAAATCAAACTTTCCTACAACCACACACCCAGGGCACCACTTGGATAGTCCTTGGGTGATTGTCTCAGTTCAAAATGTCTAAATCAATTCTCAGTCAGCACCTGTCTCAGGTGGAAAAGTTTAAAAGGTCTCTGGCAACTAGATCAGAGGGGTCTGGTGACAACTCAAATATGACTTGCTCTGGTGCTCCGTGAGGTCAGGAGGACTCACCCAGCAAATAGATCAGTCTGGGTGAGTCTTCCCCATCTTGTACCTCTGTCACACCCAGTCACTGTTAACCCCACAGGGCTATGACCCAGTTGCCTCCAATGAGCAGATACTCCAGGGTTTTGCATCTGCCTGAATCATAAGGAAATCTAGGTTTCCTCAGCCAGGCTGCTCCTCTCTGCCACTATCTGGCAGGGGAAGGTGAGGCCTGACAACATCAGGCACTTGATGGAGTCTGGAGCTGTTCACTCAGTTCCAGCCCTGCCCCTGATTGATGTTACTGACAGAACAGAACAACTTTGTGGAATTTTTTTCTGTCCTGGCTAAATTCCAGGGGCCTGCGTTTTCATCCCAAATCTGTTCTGCTAGTGGTTGCCACCTGAGAAGATGCCCAGCCTGCTCTGGTTACCCAGAGAGACAGGGGTGTGACTCCGAAATATCCATGGGTGAGCCCTATTGTTGCCAAAAATGGCTGCTGCTCTGCCCCTCGAGGCACCACTTCTCTGGCGTGGTTCCCTCTCAGCCGACCATCCTCTCCTCACTCTTGTGCCACAGAATCAGCACTGGCCAGCAGTAGTCCATGCCCTGTCCACACCTCTCAAGAAAACACCCAAGAATCTGGACTCCTGAGGGACAGGCCTCCAGACCTCAGAGTGAGAGTGGAGGCGAGTGCTGGGAGCTCAGAATTGTAGGTAGAGAATCTATACAGTTTTTCACAGTTTTATGCCTGGTAGGAGAGTGCCATGGCACCCTAGTAGGGGAAGTAGGACCAATTTTTAGAGGGTCTGTCCTGTGGAGTATAATGGGAGGACTTTTGAACTCTGCGCCTTTGTTTATGGAGTACTCTGAGTTGTTCTCATGGGAGAAGGGACTCCGTCTGCTTGGTGGTGGATTTTGTACCTTTTGTTTATATCCTTGGGGTCACAGCTTCCTTTAGCAGAATTGATGTGAATTCTTCAACCTTCTCTCTTGGCACAGCTCTAATCCACCAGGTTACTTGCTAAATTTCTGTCCTTTAACTCTCCTTCTGTATGGGAGCCTCTGTGGAAAGCTGTCTTTAGTCAGCCATCTTGTGTCTGCCCGCCCCCGTACCCCCCCAACAACATTCTTTATGGATTGATCTTCTCAAACATTTTGTTTCTCCTATGAATTTAACTTTCTGGACAGATTTTCTTTCTACTTCCTTCTCTACTATACAATTAGTCATCTTGCTTCGAGGGAGGATCACGTTTGGTTTGATCACTTTATAACCTGATACTACTAGGCATTTCCACTTGTCACTATCAACTTTAAAGATATGCCTGTAATTCTAGCACTCTGGGAGGCCGAGGTGAGTGGATTGCTTGAGCTCACGAGTTCAAGACCAGCTTGAGCAACAGGGAGACCCTGTCTCCACTAAAAGTAAAAAAAACTGAGGCAAGAGGATCACTTGGGCCCAAGAGTTGGAGGTTGCTGTGAGCTATAACACCATGGCACGCAACCCAGGGCAACAGCTTGAGACTCTCCTACTTTTGCCCCACATGGAATCAGGGGCCATACTGACCCATGGACAAAGACCCAGGTTCTGTTTCTGTTAGAGCCATAGCACATTAGAAGTAGGGAAACACCAGTAGTTTTTTAATGTCAGTGTATATTCATCCTTTCTTCACATCAATGGGTTCTAGCCTAAGAGTTGACTTATCATTTACTCAAATATGGAGAGAAGATCTAGTGTTTTACAAATAAGGTAACTTCATTTAAATCTAATTTTTTTTTTCATGCAGAAAATGGTGGGATTCAGGAAGGAGAGGAGTATTTCCATTGTTTTGAAGAGATTCCTTTTATCTCTTTCTTTCAAGTTGGTGAATTTGCATTTTTTTCATATTTGATTTTATTTCACTTCCTTCTCATTTAATGGGCAATATACTTGGAAGGCAGGTACTTGTAGCATCAATCTACAAAAATGAAGGGATGGCCTTCCTATACAAACAAAGCATTTGGTACATCATAGTTTCTTCATCTTCAGACTGGAATCCTGGGGTATACTTGAAAGTAAAGCTAAAGTCAGTGAACTCTAAAGGTAGATGTAATCCTGGAAGGAATGCAGAGGGACACGAAAAAGATGGGACTCTGGCCTAAAATCTGTGATCAGCATTTAACATGAGGATAATGGGAAATTTTAGAGGAAAGAAATGGATGAATGCAAATCTTCCTCAATAGGTGTGTGTATTAGGAAACTCACAATCTTGCTCTGACCAGCATCCCACCAAATGGAGCTGTCAGGATTAATCAGTCAGATTTTGTATAGAGGCTGAGAAAATGAAATACCTCTGTGAAAGCCAAGTGTTTTGAGTTTGCATCATAATTTAGACATTAGGTGGAATAGCCCACAGATCAGATATTTGCAGGAAATCTAAGTTTTGTTGATTTCTTCTGCTCGCAGGCCTTTTTGTGGGGTTGGGAAAGTATTAAATTTTCATTTTTCTGTGGTTCAATGGCACATGATTCTTTCTTTTGAAAAAATTTAAAATGTATCTCCTATTTATCTTGTAATTTATTCTGGCCTTTTTTCTTATTCCATGTGTTTTACATTAAAATTGATGCTCTATTTCACACACAGCTGGGATTCCATGTTAGGATAAATGGTAAGAGCAAATGAAGCTATAGAGACAATTGCCTCATGTAGTCCTTGAATCAACTCTTCCTTTCAGAATGGAGCTCTTCCCCTACCCCAACCCCAGCTAGAGCATCCTATAGATAAATAAAAGAGGCTGATGTCATATAAATACCTGCAGGAAAAATGGTCATGCCCCTCATTGCATGACTCCTCATCCCCAAATGTGTAAGTTCTTCCTTAATGAAGACCTTCTATTTTTCAGCTTCAATGAACAACCCATGCTTATTAAACTCAGAAAAGTTCTGCATAAGTGCTAGTAATGCAAAAGTGACTGTAACAGATTTCCTGCTCTTAACTTGTCTAGGTCTGGAGAGACGAGAGACAGACAAGAGAGTCAGTACTCACTATGTTTATGGCAAGTGCCAAAATGTGGATGTTCACAGGCTCCAGCTCCACATTACCAGTTCTCCTTCAGTGACATGTCTTCCTGTTTTTCTTCAATGGTGGAAAATTCTTAGCCACTTTCTCACTGTCTTTTCTACAGGCTATTCTTTCTTGCTGAAGAGTGCTTTGAAATGAACCTTCTTATTCTATCCTCCATGTGTACTAATCTCTCATTTTATTTGTTTACCTCTTTATTCTACCCTCCAAAGGATTTCCTTAGAGCTAGTTTTTGGCACACACAACCCTTGTTCCAATAGCCCTTTCAGGTATTACTCTAAATCATTGCTTTATCTGTCCATTGTGCAAACTATTTTTTTTCCCTTCCCCTTTACAAATGTACTTTAATTTGAGTGTAAAGTCAATGACGTAAAGCAGGACCAAACCTAAACCAATTGAACCTAAACATGTTGTAGTAAAATTGAACCTTTTCTCAAACCTAAACCAATTGAACAAATAAAAATGTAGTAAAAGTAAACTATTATACCTCTGGCTTAAGCCAGAATTTGTCTTGCAAGTGATTTAATTCTCTAAGAGAGGAGAAATCACCTTGGGAGTGATTGAACAATGAGAGAAAAAATAAGGACTATTTTTTTTACTTGAATGGTGCCCAGTAGAAACTCCTACCTCGTTGAGAAATTTTGTAGGAAAAAGCATCTTAAGACTTTTTTTAAGGGAAGGAGACTTAGTGGGAACAAGGTTTAGCCCTAGATTCAGTGACCACAACAGGAACTCCTGAAATAAAGCCAAGGATTGGGTGCAAAGAATAGAAAAATGCCCCTCCTTTGGTGCAAAGCATGCTACTTCCAGCCAGGTGAGAACATAAGAAGTCAAGTTAATTACTCTAATAGAAAGAAAGCAAAAAGGAGCAGCAGGAAAAGTTCACTAGGACTTATTAAGAGCTTATCTCACAGTGGGCATGATTGACCAACATTTAAATAACAGTTAAACAATGCTAATCTATATTGCCACTGAGACTCAAGAGCTGAAATGTCAACTATTTTAAAGTCTTCTAGGGCTGAATATAAGAGGCTGCTTCACTCTCTGATTTTTAAATTGAGAACCATGTGCCTAATAGATGAATGTGATTCCTCACAGCTAAGGAAAAACTTTAGAACCTTGAATTTCTTCTTTGATCCTTTTTTTTTTTTCTTAAATTGACTGTCCTTCTGGGATCATTTTCTTTTATCAGAAGTAATCCATTATTATCTCTCTAATAAAGAGTAAAAGCTTTTTTGGTGATAAATGCTCTGGTTTTTATTTGCAAATAACTTTATTTCATTCTTGCTCATAACTGTAGTTTTTGTGGTTAAAAAATATTACATTGACAATTTTGTCTTTACACCTTGAAGAAATGTGGTATTATTCTATCTTCTGGATTCGATTTTTGCTTTTGAGAAATCAACCTCCATCCTGCTTAGGTGGTCCCTTCTTTTTTTCTGGCTTCTTATACCCCTTTTATTTGTCTTTGTTGTTTTTCAATTTTACTACAACATGTTTAGGTATGAATTTGTTTTTGTTTTTTCTGCTTGAAATATCTTGGGCTTCCAATTTGTGCATTCATATTACCTATTAGTTATAACAGATTAAAAATCCAAGGTATTTTGAAATATTTCCTCTAATTATGTTTATTATATCTTTTGGGGAAACTGATAAGATGAATGCTGCACCTTTTATGTACAGGTCATATCTTTTAACCTCTCATACTTTCCATCTTTCTACTTGGCAATATGTTAATTTGTAAATATATCTTCTGTTTAATTAATTTTTCCTTCAGCTGTGCCTAATCTATCTTTTTAACTCTATCCTTTGATTAAAAAAATAAAATTCTGTTTGTTTTTTATCTGAATAGATAATATATTCACAATTCTCATTGGTTGATTAAAATTTTACTTTCTTTTATGTCACCTAGAGATTGCCTTTACAGCTGGTGCTGAAACTGTAACAGGTACCATGAAGAAGTGAAAATACACTTGATTTTGGGATTTTTTTAGTACAAGTGAAATACAATCTACAACATGTGTGCATGTGTGTACATAATGTGTATGAAAAATTTTCAAAATACAGAGGAAAGGAAATTAATAATATGTAGTCTGGTGAGTTAATGTATCATGTTGGGTAAGAGCTAAGATTTTGGAGTCTACTAACTTTGGATCAAGTTTAAGCTTCTTTTTGTCTCTAAAATAATACCAACCACACAATGATGGTGGAATGATTAAAGGATTTCACTCACGTGAAATCACACCTACTGTACTGTGTAATTACTCCATAAATGCTACTTCCTTTTTCTTCTGTCTGACCCTTTCCTCCCTTCAAAGACCCTCTGTTTATTGCTTATCCCTATCAATCCAGCTCACCATTCAAGTTCTAATCTTTGAAACTGTCCAGTGTAGATGGGTGCACTCAGATACATTTGCTAGTATAGATATCTTGAAGACATTTTGGCTCCTTCATATCACATATGGCTTCAGATTTGTTCCCTGACATCTGCAAGATTGAATAATTTCTATCCCTCTATGTGTCAAACCTGTATACCCTCAACATAAAAATATGTTGTTCCTAGCAAGACAGCAATATTAGATCTCTGGTCCCAATTTTTTTTTTTTTTTTTTTGGTGCAGTTTTTGGCCAGGGCTGGGTTTGAACCCACCACCTCCATATGGGGCTGGCACCTTACCCCTTTGAACCACAGGTGCCACCCTCCATTAATTTTTTTCTTCTTTGCTAAATTTTAATGAATATGAAATTTCTGGCAACATTTATGGTGATGAAGAGATGACAAAAGGAACTTTACAGACACTCTCTAAATCCCCTCCCCCCAATATGTCTGCTCAAAAATAAAACTAAAAATTTCTCTGGAAAATGTTGGTCATTGAGTCCCTGGAACATTGTAATCCTTAATATTGTGATTCTCATTTGCAAATGATTTCTGTATACTAAACACTAAACTCAGGTTTGAGCTAAAGTTGATACTATGTCAACAAACTATCAAAGCTTAAAATGAAACTAAGGAAAGGCTTTCTTTAAGAAACAAACAAACAAACAAACAAAAGAATCCCTAAGAGTGGGCCTTTTGCCAGTTTTTAAAAAGAAAATCCATGTAATTGACTGTGTTTAGTTTCAGAGATTTATGTTTCGAGCCTGAGGTAATTTTTCTAGCCAAAATTGTAAGCTGCATCCAAATATGAATTTAAATAAATCTGATGACTAATTCAATGATAATCAAAGTATTTTGCACGTCATATAGAAAAAAGGCTTTCCAAACCTTGGTAAATGTATTCAGCATTCTTACAATTTCCTATAAACTTGAGATGCATTTGGTATATGGCTTGGAGACAGCATTTTTTTTTTTTTTAGTTTAAATAACACTCAATGTCCAGATGTTGGGACTCTGGAAAACATCTGCAGGGCCTGAGGGGTTCTTAACCACTCTATTTTGTGAATTAACATATTGCATTGAAGTGGCCACAGTGGCTGGCTGGCTGGGGTGGTAAAGACAAAGGAAAATTAAGAAGAGTTTCTAGAAAACTTCATGCTTGACCAGTCCTGAGCCCAGGGGTTTGGGATAGGGAAATTACAGGACATTTTGGACTTTCAAGAGTTATGCAAAAATTTTTTATATATTGCCATTTTTAGCTTTCAATAAAGGAGTTCCCCATGTCTTGAACCAGCTATAATTCCTGCCCTTTCATTTTGGATTAGTTCCTACTTTTCATTTCTTGAAGATTCAAAGTTAATATATTTTCTTGTAATGACTCAAATCATAATAGAGAGTGAGTAGGTTGTATGACACTTTGCCAATTTAAGAAACAAGAATGAGAGAGAGAGAGAGAAAGAGAAAGAGAGAGAGAGAGAAAAGGCAGCTGTGACCTTGAGTGGATATAATAATATTAATTACAATGAGTAGTGTACTGGGCTAAGTGACAGGCCATGATTTAAGTATTGAATACAGCTGAACTAATTTAATCCTAAAATTAACATTGAGTTAGATGCTACTTCTGCATATTACAGTTGAGGAAACTGAGGTCAAAGTATATAATCAACTTTGTCAGTGTCACAGAGTTATTAAGTGGTTGAGCTGCCATGTGAACCCAATGGACAGATGATGGACGACAATCACACATGATGAATTAGAGCCGAACATGTTGTTCTTAGCAGGAGAGGCTCATCCTGCCAATATGCCTAGACATAAGTTTTCAGGGTATAAGGCAGAATCAGAATTTTCTGAAACTTGACTTTCATTTTCTGTGGGTTTTTCTCTCTTTCTTAGTTAGCCGGCTTGTCTGGCAAGATTTAAAAGAATGGATTGATTTCTTTCTTTCTTTTTTTTTTATTGTTAAATCATAGCTGTGTACATAGTGCAATCGCCTGTACCCATTCTAAGATGCACCATA
>CAUYPK010083268.1:0-16483 GCA_963574355.1 Loris lydekkerianus | reverse complement strand
TAATAGTTAATGTTACTTTTAATAATATAAAATAAAAATCAAAGTGTATTACAGCATTTCTTTTCCTTAAAAAATATTTAGCTTTATTGGATTTGCTGGTTAAGTACGACAAGCTCCACGTAATATACCAGTCTGATATTAAGGGATTTTAAAATATCAGTATTTAAAGACATAAAAAATTTGATTCAGAACTTACTGGAACTGGAATAAATAATCTATGTAGGTAATCTGTTGAGGATAGTCCAATAAGTGGAATTTATAGAATTTAAACGCTAGTGAAAGTACTTGAGGCAGCAGGATAATGTGAGTAACAGGAGATGGGAAAGAAACGGAGGGACTTGGGGGGACTTGCTGCCTCCCTTCCTCAGGCAGACCTCCCTGCTCATTGCTGACTTGTTCCCTTGGAACTTACCCAAAGGATTTCACATATTCCTTTGGAACATATTCAAACAGAGAGAATGGATCTTTTTCTTTCCTAAACCTATAGCAGAGCCCTTCCTCACGATTCTGAGCTGCCTGGGCAGTATGCGGTATAGAAGCTAGACAGAGCAATGTGAGGCTATGCTTCTCTCCTTACAGGGCCCCAGAGAAAGACCTTATCACCAGAGACCTCCAACCAATTAGATTCATCTGGGTCAAGGTCATTCTCTTAGGCATGAACACAGCCACAGATCATTTGAGATGACTATTAAAGCACTACCAGAGAATATGATGAAAATAGAATGCCAGTATAAATTCCTAGTTTTAAATGCTTCCAACTATCAAAAAAGAAAAAGAAAATACATAGATTTAGCATTCAGATTATATCTTAAAGAACAGAAAGCATATAAAGGAAAAAGGCAGAAAAAAGGAAATATAACTAAAATAAAAATAAAATCACTAGAAAATTAAAAAGTGAAATTTAAAAAGGCAAAAACCCGGTTATTTGAAAAGACAAATTCCCAGCAAATATCTCTTATATAGAGAAAAAATTATAGTAGGGCTATAGTAACTAATAAAGTCGGGTTTCTTAAAATTTCTTAAATACCCTGAAAAGCTGTATGGCAGTGTATTTCAAAGTAATTTTTCTTCTATAATGTCAAACAACTCAGGCAGGGAAGGGATGCCCAGTGACGCTCCCTGAGGGATTTCTTCCACACTCAAAATTCCCACTTTAATTTGCTGTCTCCCTATCTGAGGGTCCAGCCCATAGTGCGCCTAAGTTACAAATCCACAGTCTAGTCCAAAGTCCACCACATCTCTCCAGCTGAGTGTTTCACAAAAAACTCAATGTCATAAATCCCCCCAAAAAAACTTGTATCTTCCTTTAAACTTGTTCTTCTTTCTTAAGAAAAGCAAACCTAAGGGGAACATTGTTCTGAAGCCCAACAAAAATGGGCATGAGAATTAACTCTGAACTTTGAGTTATGTGAAAAAGAACCCGGATTCTTAAAGCCTTAAGTACCTAAAGGTGTCCAATTTAAAACTGCACATGAACTGTGTGGATGCCCTGTATTTCTTCTAAAAAATGGTAAAAATAATATATATTTCATACAGATATTGCTGTGATCAAACAAAATAGTGGACAGAAATGTCTCCAGCACAGTGCTTTGTGTATCATAAGTATTCAAAACAGTGGCCCTTATAATAATTAAGTCCCCATCATTATCTCAGTAAACGGCACCACTATTCAAAAGGAAATGAGAGCTAATTAAGTAAATATACCTGTTATTTCACTTTCTATACCCAACTGTTGGCCAAATCCTACTGATTCTGTCTCTGTAATATTTCTCACATCTGTCCCATCTGTCCTTTTCTTTTCATTGTCACTGATAAAGCAGCCATTAACTCTCTCAGTGGTTTTCTAACCTCTAGCTACCCCGTAGCTACCCTGTAGCCACCCCTACGCCCTTCCCTCCAGACTCTCTCGACTCTACTCAGGCCTCCCAGCTGCTCTGCTGCCAATGCCAGTGCCCATCTCTGGGCCGTCCTCATGACACTACTCCACGACCCCGGAATCCTGCTGTTCTCAGAAGCCCCGTGCGTGCCACCCCTCTGTGCTTCTGCACCCGCTGCTCCTCCCTCTGCCTGCAATGTCCTGCTGTCCTCTGACCGTGGACCAGTTCATCTTTTGAGAATCTTCTTATCACCTTCTAAACTGGGTTTGGTTCCCTTCATTCTTCCTGAATAATCTACTGAGGGGAAGAAGTACCAAAGGCTAACGGGACAGGCATTTCGGGGTGCATGTCCAATCCATACCCCTTTTCTCAGAGAAGTTCCCCATACTTTCTGAGGTGTATCCTACTTCTCCCTCGCCACAGCTGATGACAGAGACCAACCGATCACATTCCCTCCCCTTCAGAGTTGAACTTGGAACTTTGTTTGGTAATGAAGCAACAATGAATTACAGCGAGCTGCAGTGATGGCTTTGGGGTTGTGAGCAGGGAGATTCCAGGAAAGTTCATCTGTGAAGAGAAACAACCTTGAAGCAGAAGCAGACAAGGAGACTATATGGCCTAGAAAGGGAGAAATCTAGACAAATGGTTTCCAATCCTTAGTTCCACTCTCTCCTCAGGTTGCTGGATTCCACGAACTAGTCCTAATTGCTAAAAATAAATGATCTGTTGAATTAATCTACCTTGAGTTCTATATCTTGCGACAAAATGATACCTGAAAATTCATACTTTTGATAAGAAAGGAATCAGGACTAGAACTTGTGGGTAGAATTTTGCTGTTTGAATCCTGTGTATTCTGCCTTTTCCTACAGGGTTCTTAAGTAAGGACATGTACAGCAGGAATAATAACCAGATGCAAAACTAAGAACTTTAAAAAAATAATCAATAGCTGATATTATCCTCTCTCAATTCACGGCTATTCTGGCAAGATTTGAATTGGTGAATTAACCTAGATTTGAAGCCAGGCCAAGGCCACCACCTCCCAGCATGAAAAGAGATCTTGGGCTAAGACTGCTTGGATAGCCTTGTGTAGAAAAATTTGGCTGGGCTCCCAGAGGGACATGTTCAACTTATTGACACTACAGAATAAAACAAAGAGACAGGTTGGATAGCCTACCTTGAAGGGTACAGTTCTATTCAGGTGTGCTAACATCATTGGAGTAATGAATAATAACAGGACACTGACCCTACCAAGGTAAATTTTTATGTCCCCATGAATATTTCAGACTATGGAAAATCAGAGTAGCAACCTCCTTCCCATGGGAAGAACCACAAAGCCAGAGCAGAAGTTTCTTCTTCATGGAAAAAGCAGAGATGTGAAGAAATAAATGAAAGGATCTTTCCTGAACAAAAGTTTCTTCACAAGTAAAAATCTGCCAGGAAAAATAAAGTTGGGTTTATGGTACACCATAAATAAATCATGACTTGCAAGAACAATCTCTTAAATGGAAGCAGTATAAACATTTAGCATCTTTCAATGAAGTTTGAGGGAATTCAAGGGGTTAAGGGAGAAGAGAGTTGTAAGCAACTAGAAGACTTTCTTCTCTCTCCCTGTGGAACATAAAAGGAAAGGAACTCAGGATGAAAGTAACTTATATAACAGTCCTGGAAGATGGAGATGGGGGTTCTGTTCCTGATGTTGGCAGGAAAAAACTAAAGAAGTCATTGGTCACTTGGTTGGTGTCCCTGGGAGTTTCTTTGGCAGGGTGTCCCAGAGTCCTTGGCATTATGCTCTCATTAGCCTGGACACCTAAGTGACCGCTCACTTGCATCACCACTCAACATATCTTCCCTCCCTGCCTCACTCTATTTCTGTGTCCTATAAAAACTCCTTCAATGCTCCAGCCTCACTCGAACAGGAAAGAGGTGCTTCCGGGAAAGTCGGATATACATTTTTTCACTAAAGTATTATTATATGTGGTGAGTATATTGATTTTAGGGTAGCAGGCACTGAGGCTTGAATTCTACCTAATCAAATCGCCAGGTTAAATCATGTTCTTCAAAGCCAGGCCCAGGAAGATAAATCTTCCATATTGTCACGCACATGTGGAGCTGCAGAAGTTGGCCTCATGCAGGTAGAGAGCAGAATGATAACTAACCAGAGGTTGGGAAGGGGTGAGGCAGATGTAAAGGGCTTGGTTAAAGGTTGCAAACATGTAGCAGATAGAAGCAGTACGTTCTAGTGTTCAATAACAGGGCGACTATAGTTATCAATAATATACTGCATATTCAAAATAGCTAGAAGAAAACATCTAGAAATGTTGCCAACACAAAGAACTGATAAATGTTTGAAGTGACAGATATTCTAAAAACCCTGAATTGATCATTACTCACTGTATGCATATATTAAAATAAAGAAGAATCTCCATAGTTGACCACCTCCTCAAGTTGGCCTAGTTTTCATAGACTGGACATGTACCACCTATACATTATCAGTACAATAAGGCCTGGTTCCTGATGTTGACCACTGCCTTACGTTGACTAACTTGTTACAGTTACCTGGGTGGTCAACTTATGAAGCTCCTGCTACACCATACATCCTATAAATAGTTATACTTCTTATGTAACAATAAAAAGTTTTTGGTTGAGTGTTATGGATAATACTTGTAATCCCAGAACCTTGGGAGGCCAAGGTGGGAGGATCACTTGAGGCCAGGAGTTTGAGATCAGACTAAATAACATAGCTAGACCTCATCTCTACACAAAATAGAAAAAAATATCTGGGTGTAGTGGTGAACACCTGTAATCTCAGCTACTTGGGAGGCTAAGGCAGGAGGATGGCTTGGCCTCCGAAGAATTGGAGGTTGCTGTGAGCTACGTCTTCTCCCACTATACTCTAGCATGGACAATGGTTAAGGGACCTAAATGATCCCATGTTGAAAAGTTAACAAATTGAAATATAAAATTAGAATAATCTAAGAAATACTAGCAATTGAATAAAACTAATATCCTAACATTATCTGAAACTAAGGAGTATCATTCTAGGGGACTTGAATTTTCAAATTTGAGTAATGTGAGACCAAGAGAACATTTCTACTTTCCCCCCAAACACACAATGCATTTAAAAAACAGCTTACAAGAAGGGAAGACAAAAGAAGTCTTGATGGATAAGGGGAGTTTAGAATATAAAAAGAAAGAGAAATTAAAGGAAAATTAGTACAACGAGCAGTTTGAAAGATTATTTGTAAGATTAAGTAAGATTGTATTGGTCAATCTGTTCATGTTTGCTTACTTCTTCCCTGCACATCTGAGCATCCAAGTTTGCTAAACGACAAGGGGACAGGGGAGCTAATTCTTCTTCATCTGCCATCTATGCTTGATTTGTACTTGCCACACTTACGAATTTCTCTCTCATAGCCATCTGAGTGGCAGCACGCTCAGTGGAAAGTGTCAGCCTCTCTGAGGATCCTACAGCTTCACCCTCCTGCCCCACCCACATGCTCAGTGGGATGCAGGATGCCTTCTCTCTGACGCAAATGACATCAATAGTTGGAGTCACAGGACTCATGCTACCACAAGGGCAACCACGTGTGCTCACCCTGACCGGCCACTTGTGCACAAAGCAGCAGCAAGTTATCTTCATTCCTTTCATAAAGCGCCAGGGGTATGCTCCCTGTAAATTTAGTAAGTGACACTGTTGTACCCATCATGTGGCATAATTATGGCTCATGCTTTCTGCCTTCCCTAAATTGAGGCAAATGGATAAACACTGGAGTCAAAGTCAAGAATTCCCGTTATGTAACATCCCCTTGCTCAGACAGGGACGTGAAGAGTCATGCGGCACAGTGGAAAAGCATGGACACTGACACTAAATAAGCTTCACTTCCACTTCCAGCTCTGTCACTTCACTGATTTTGTGATTTGGTGTAAGTACTTTTGACTCCGTGTCCACGTTTGTAAAGTGGGGATAAACAATACCTATATTTTAGGGTTGATGTAAAAATTTAGTAAAATTTTGATATATTCAAAAATATAATCAAGTATTCTAGATTTATCTTTTCTATTATCTCCATATACCATTAATATAACTATAAAGAGCTGTTAGCATGCTTAATAAATTCCGTACACCCAGGAATTTATGACTGGTCTACAAAAGGCACAAGAGAAGTGGATGCTCAACAACTGGAGCTGCTGTGATAGTAAACTGCAAAGTGTACGTAAGTAACCAAAAGGTTATAGGAAAGTCCAACCTTTTCATGTGCAGGAAAAACAATTTTAAAAATACTTGATTGAGATTTTAGAGAATTTGATTTAATTCTGTTCTACGAATACTGAGTAGTTTGTTAGGTCGTTCCAAGGAGTATATGTGTAAGATAAAATAGTCCCCACCGTCAAGACGGTTACCATCTAAGGAAGTGAGACAACAACTATGAAAATAATGAAAGACCACAAAGTAGAAGGTATAAAAATTAAGTGTTTGGAGATTCAAAGAAGAGACAAATACATCCATTTGACTGGTTTGGGAGAGCATCCTGAATGGGATGGGGGGCTGGTGTGCTCCCAACTAATGGGCACACCTCCTGGGTGGGGACACAACTAAACAGGAACTTCATCTAACAAAAATGCAAACATTATAACCTAGTCGTTTGTACCCTCATACTAATCTGAAACAAAAAATAAGATAAAATAAAATAAAAGAAGATATCTAACATGGGCCTTAAAGAACGGTGGATCTATAAAGATTGAGAAGGGCTGGGCTCCAATCAGGAGATATCTTTAACATCAGGTTAAACAATTTCTGAACAATTCAAATTGGCTATAAGGCTTGAGTGATTAGAATCACAACATTTTTCAAAACTGGGAAGTAAAGAGAATATTAGGAAACTCATAAGTCTGGTCTGAAGCAAGCAAAGCATACTGAGAGAGCTATTCAGCAGAGCAGGCAGCTAAGAACAGAGCTGTAGAGAGAAGACAGGATGAGGAGGAGATATTCGGCATGATCTGTACACCGTGAAAGTGAAAGTTTAAAGCAAGGAAAGGGATTAGATGACCATCATAGAGAATGGAGACGATGCAAAGAACACACTTTTGGGGGTGGGGGTGGGGTGGGGGGGTGGGGGAGGTCAATCGACATTAAGGCCATGGCAGAAGGAAGAATAGATGGGAAGGAGACTCAAAGTCTTAGTGAAACGTGTTTAGGATTTCAAAAGTTCAATGTCAATGCTATGAAGAAATTAAAGAATATGAGGAGAGAAAAAGGCCACTGAATTTAGACATCTAGAGATCTAAAATACAGGAGAGACTGTTCCTAACAGTATAGCCAAGAGTAAAGGAACATGTCGTGCTTGTAAGAAAGGACTTTGGATCCAAGAAAACGTAGATCTGACCCCTTGACACTTCCTAGTGGTAAGCTTGGACAAATGACTTGCCATCTCTGAATTTGTTACCTCTTTTGTAAAGTGATGATAATGATATCTAACTCATAGCTATTGTAATATTAAATGAGATAATATGTATGAAATGCCAAATATAGTATCTGGTATATATTAAGTACTTGTCAAATGTTAGTTTCTTTCCCCTTAGTCTCTAGGAAACATAAAGCAGATGATGCTCCTTTAGTGAAGGAAAGACATAAGGTAATTTAAAAGGCATATAAATAAACAGGTAATAAAGGAAAATCAAAACTCATAAATTATGAAAAAAGGATGTGGAAAGAATAACAAATTTAAAACTCAAATAACACTTAGAAAGTGCATTGTATGAGGTGTATGAAGATGGTTTTATTCTGAGAACTATCATTTATTATAAAATTACTTGGGTAAACCTGCTTAATTTTATGAACTGAAATAGGAATTTATAGAACTGAAATAGGAATTCTAATTTTATTCATCAAAAAGTGACTATTAAGGATCAAACATGATAGGAATACAGAAAGACAATACAAATTATCACACAGTAAAAAGACAGCATTACCAGATGGCATATACATGTAACATTTAATAATTTACTGCTTACATAACATTTACTGCTATGCATGTCTGTATGGACAGGTTGAACTACTGGTTGTTACCTGGATATCAACTGTGAATGTTTCACAATTCTTACTGACACCCGAACTGCAACCTTTTGTTACCTTTCCTGAATATACAAACCCGCTATGTAGACAAGGATGAAGTGTAGTGTTCTTGTTCCCAAATTAGTCTTTGAGTCGGAGTATCTCCAGTGAATGTACATATTTAAGATTGTAATGTGACCATGTGATTTTCCTACTAGCCCAATGCACAGAAATATATATTCTTAAAGTTTCTGCAACATTTAAAGTTAATTTCACATCAGGAATAAATTATAATCAGAAGGGAATTCATGTCCCTGAAGGTTTCTTAGATTCCAACAAAATACCTGTGTTATTATGCTGCAACCAGAAGGACAGTGGTTGCTATAATTGCATCTTATTGTGTGTGATATAATTGGGCAAATGACAAGTTATAAGAAACGGGTAATAAAGGAAAACGTACAAATGAAGACTTTAGTATTCTAAATTTTTAATTACCCCTACCCTTCATTTTGGGAAGGGAAAATACACTTACTATTATCTGCAAAAGGCAGCTACTACAGGAAAGGGAAATGTGCTTAGAAAATGGAAAGAAAGAGTAAAAACTGATTATAAAATATATTGCTTTTTTGACCGAATCATTTCAGAATAATCAAAATAACAATATAATGGATTTTGAAATGTTTCAATCACTGAATGTGAATCATTAAATTTAAAAGAGCAGTTATTTTGGCAATGCCTAGAAGATGTGTTTTGCAATTTTGGTTTTTAAATGCATAATAGTGAAAGCTGCCATGCACACAAAAGGAATAAACATTCTGCTGGATTTTTGTTGTGATTTTGGAACATGCAAAAGGTTAACAGTCATCATGTGTTTTCTGATAAAAAAAAGGAGGTGACTAAAAAGTGCCCTGTCAGTTTTTTACTCCTTGCCAGATGCATTAAAATGCAGCTCTGAGCACCTTTTTCCCCCTAGTCTGGAATTTCAGGAGCAAAGAGTACAAAAGAGCTGATGAGCAATGAATGCTTCACCCTTCCTCAATTAATCTTGTCTCTCTACCTTTGCCTTGGCTCTCCTTCTACATGAAGGTAATAATGACACCCTCATCCATTATCCTTTTATCCCTGTTATTCTCGTGAAATTGCTTAATAATATGTTACAGATTCGTCTTCACTCACATAATTCTTCCTGTCATTTGCAGTATATCATCCTACAAACATACAGCCCACTTTCACTGGCCGTTCTTTGAAGATTATTGTCAGTGACATCTTCAGGATGCGTTCGGAATCTGGAGCATCATTTCTGTTGCAATGGGGAATTACACTGACTTATCTGTCATTGCCAAAAGCACAACAAGCAATTCAGTGTTAATGCAAAGGTAACACAGGTTTTTATCATGCTGCCAGAACAAGAGCTCTTGTAAATTTATGCTAATGTGGCCCTTTTAGAGTTTAATAACCTCTTACCCTACTGGAAAAAGACCCACACAGTACACAAACATTTACGAATGCACACTTCCCTATACTCCAGTGATAAATGATCAACTGGCAATTATTTTAGATCTGTTTTTTTGTTTACACTAATGTTCGTTTTTCTCAGAGTATTGCACAGATACAGAAAACAGTAGAAATTAAAAGATTCCATTTCAATCATCAAAGTGCTAAATTATTTGGTGCAAAAATACTTGTAACTCAAAGAATGAATAAAAGTTCCTCTATGATGACTGCTTTAGTAGGCTTTTCCAGCAAGAGTTCAAGACCACTACAAATGAGCAGTTTTTCCTGATTGAGGGTGGCATTCCAGAGGGACCCAGGCAACCCAGTGTGCATGCCAAGTCTGACAACACATGACAAGCTGGTCGGCGTGCAGTCATTTGACTAATTATACCGGATTAGAGCATATTAATGCAAGCTGTTTTCTCCAGAGTTAATGACCTGCTGACTGGGTTCTGTTAGGCCCCACTAGGTCTACAGGCAGCTAAAAAACAAAACCCTGTTCTGTAAGCCCTCGTCATTTCACATTAGTAAATGAGTATATCAAACTAGTGAGCAGCAAAATGTAAGCGACATTTTCTCTGCTATAAACCCACGCAGGCTTCGCTAACTTTCTACCTCAAGGGCTTCTTTATATAAAATTGATGTCAGTTTCTTTCTCTCTCTCTCTCTCTCTTTTTTTTTTTAAAGAAGCAGCCTAGAAGTAGTCTGGAGAAAAAAATAAATAAATAATTTTAGTAATATGTTATTGTTGGATGGGTAAAGGCTGCTGTTTAGAATATAATTTATATGAAAACACTTTAAAATATATATTAATTTTATTACACATGTATTTCTCCATGACAAGAATATTAAAAATAGTCAAAAATTAATCTTTTCTAATCTCAAACTTTATTTTGGAAGATATTCCTAAAGCACAATGGGAATTTTATGTTTCTTTACAAAGTAACTGGTTTGATTTAAAATTACATAAATTTAGAAACATGTAACATTAATATTTCAAATTATGTGTCCATTTCTTTAAAATTAGCTTGTACTTAACTAAAAACTGGCTAGAATCACTTGACATGTCCCCAGATGTGCTGTAGTATATATAATTCATATTTTTAGCTTGCTTCTGAAAAGATATAAAGTGACTTACAGGAATGTAAAAAAAATACAATTCAAATTAGAAATATATGAAAAAACAAGGTCAATAGAAAATGAATACAGGTGTGAGGATAATAATAAAAATAAAAAAGCATACCCCAGAGTCACTTAACCTTCTTGTGTGTGGGCCACAAATTTGTGAACTCCCAACAAGCAATGTTGACAAAGAAGTTGTCATTTTACCACAAAGTTAACAAGATAAAAACAAACTAGTTCAGGAGTAATTGCACAATTATTCCTAATAAGAAAATTAGAACTATATTTATGCCAACGGTTTTCCAAAAAAGGGCACCGCAGAGTGTAATGAATAATGTCTTCAACAATACTGAACTTCAAGGTTTATAGTGCTTCCCAAAGCGCAACTCAGAAGATTCAGTCCTGCAGAGAGGTAATGCAAGAGAGCCCTCGCCTGCCTTTGACAGAAACGGGCTCACCCAGTTTTTCTGGAAGGGGCTGACCTATGAGGACCACAAGGTAAGTTCTCTGGGCTGAATCAACAGTCCCAAGGTTTGCCAATACTCTGTGGTTTGGCCCGGCTTCAGAGTATGAGCTGAATGAGTCAGATTCACTCCGTAGATAACTGGAAATATGAAACGAAGAAAGAGCTGTGTAATTGGCAGTGGGAGCTGAAGCTGAAATGTTACAATGCAGTGAGCCAAGGTAGGACTCCAGCAGACTGAAATGACAAGGAACTGATGCTATGAGTAAGGACAGGAAGCTGACCCGCTGAGAGAGAAGAAAGGAAAATCACAGATGTGCAGACCCACAGGTTTATGGCAGAGGGACAGAGAGAGCAGTGGTCCCGAGGGTTGATTTACATCTTTTATTTTTAAATTCCAGACCATGTACACCTATAGTAAAGCCTATGTTTCTTGAGCTTACTTGAATAAGGCTTAGTTTGTGTAATCAAGAAATTTAATCAGAACAGGGGTCAACCTGGTAGCCCGGATTCACAGTTTGTGCTAATCAGCTTTAGTCCAGGAACACAGACTATTTAGGGGCGGAATGAATGGATGCCTCAACCTTCAGGTGATCCTCTATAAATACTGTCTCACTCAGTCAAGATTTTATTTGATATTGGGCGGCAGTGTGCTTAAGATTTTACTTCCTGTCATGTAGCTGTAGTGCAACAAATGTGCAACAAACCACAAGCTTCCACTGACTGTTCAAGAAAGGGTGGATTTGACAAGCTTTTTTTGGAAATTGAGGTTTTTAAAATGCCTTCCTGAATAGAGAATTCTTCCATTTCTGTTAGGGGTAACCAGAAGCAGAATTAAGATTCAGCTGGGAAAATAAATCCTCTCTAATGTGTAAGATGATAGGAAATCTATCTCCAAATTTTTGCTCCACAGCTAATAGGCATAAAATTTGTCAAAAAACAAGCACAGTACAGGCAGTTATAAATATCAAAATGTCTACAATGGGCATTAAAAAACCTTTCAGCAAAGGTATTCATTGATGATACAATTTTAAATTATACTTTTACTCACCCTTCTAGCGTAATTCCTGACAAACAATACTCTCAGACAACTAATAAGCTGATTACTATTTAACAATACCTAATATATAACTTTGAAATAGTAAGATATGGGATAACCTAAAGAGTATCTCTTTGTAGCACCTAAACAATTAAAAAATGATGTAACTTCTTTCAAAAAAATACTAAAACAGGCTGTATGATAGATTTTAATGTTGCCTTACTAATGACAATGTATTTGACTACCATTTGTTGTAACTGCAGGTATACAGAGATATTCGATTACACTAGAGTGTTTGAGGATTTTGGATGGATGGATAACAAACCCAATAATATTATGCTAATTGATGAACTATTTTTTCTTTTGTTGTCAAATGTGCCCCTGGCTCATAAAATCTGCAAGTAGGCTCTGTACTTAATATTTAATCGTAGGTTTAAGTCAACTTAAGGTATGTAAGTATCCTGAGGCACAGAGAAAACTATTATATCTTGATAATATTCAATAAATACAATATTTTAAACATCCTACGGCATTAAAAATTCATTAAATTCCAGTCAATTTAAGCAAAGAATAGCATAACTACTTCACAGAAATTTGCACAGTGACTTCTATCTGTCATCAATGACAATTGCAGGTTGACTCTATAAATAAATACATCTCAATATTACCAATGACTTTCAGAAATGTATCAAGCTTTTGAGTTATTTACTCATTGCTGTTATTTACATGGACCACAATTATTTTAAAATAAGCACATATTCCTTTCCATAGCAATCTTGAACTGTGCATATATCATCCATCATATTTTATTATTTTCCAACTTTCCACTTACTGCTATGTTATGTGAAAATCCATTAAGAAGTCACTATGGGACTGGATATAAAAATGAAGAGAACTAATTTCCCAGAAAGATGGCACAAAGTGTGGTGGCAAGAGTCCTGGATAATATTGAGGCCCTGAGGGCTAGAATCTCAGCTTCAATTTTTACTTCCTATATGCCTTTTAGGTAAGTTATAATCTTATGGGGCCTTCTCAAGCCTCAGTTTCCTCAACTGTAAGATGAGTGGCTAACACAGGTGTAAGGACTAAATGAGATACTACACATGGAAGGTTCTAGCATAATGTTTGGCACCTAGTGGATGCTCAGTGAATTCTTCCTTCTTCTCTCTTTTATCTTGGTTCATTCTTTTTTATTTCTTTGCAAGATAAGTTTCTTTTTCTCAACTTCAAAGAACAGTCACATGTGACACTGTACAAACTACAAATAGGCCCTCAGCAATACTGTTTACACTCAGAACTGGGTAACCTCTGCCTGGATGGGTAGGGACAACAGAGCTGAAAAAATAAGTCTAAATATGGAATGCACACTGAAGTGTGTATATATATATGTAATTTATATTATAGTCAAGAGTGCTATATAAATTCATAATCACATCAAGTGTGACATGGTTGTATGAAGTTGCACAGTGTACTTCCTTAGTCTGATCTAACTTGTGAATAAAAACATCTCTAGAACACATCACTATCTTTATCTGTACATATGGTGCGGACACACGCAGCCTTAGCCAAGTCCCCTGATTGCTCTTTCAACTCGTCTTTGACCTCTCAATCTTCATCTCTTCTACATAAACATTCTGGAGTCACCTCTGGTACAAACTCACTTCAAATGTTTTCAAAAATATGCTTAGAATAACAAATATTTGAGTGGCTATAAGGGACAGTCTCCAATATAATTCCATACTTAGGTCAAATCTTTTGATATCCAAAAGTGTGAGATAAAACGTAGTTTGAAGTCTTTAGAATGACATTGAATAAATTTGACTGAAGTTTTCTCTTCAGCTTGAAAAATAAAAATACATATAATGTCATGAAGCCCTGGGCAATCTGCTGAAATAACCCTTGCCATAGCGACTGATTTTCTTCTTACTGAATTTAATGAACCTTTTCGGTCCCTATCTGGCTGACCCCTTTGGATTTGGCACTGTTGGCCAGTCATCTTTCTTTTTTCTCTTTCAGTCATCATTTTTGAAACTCTTTTTTTGACTGCTGCTACCAATCTCCTGATTACTTTTTTTCACCAGCTCTCCATCTATTCCTTAAGTGCCCTTTGCAAATACCTCTTTCCTTTTCTGTCTTTAGAAGACTGGTATCCTTGTAACAGGGAATCAGGAAGCAAAGGCATCAGAAGAAAACACCACACCAAAATGGCTCATGCTGGTGGCCAAATACAAGAATGTAGAGGTCTCTCTCTAACCTAGTAGATTGGGCTTCCAGTTTTGGCATCATTTGCTTTGAACTGACAACGCAGAACTCCGCCCTCCACTCCCTTACATGTACTGCTGGGCCTGCCTGTCTCTCTGTTGCCCAACTCATCGCTGCTACTTCCTGTGACTCCTGGACACAGCACTGCTCTCCTGACTCATCATGCCTTCCCTGCCCAGAATCTGTAAGTAGTAACTTCCTCAACCTATGCCCTACTGTGGTGGTGGATTGGATTTGTGCCTTCCATCAGAACAATCATGAGGTACCCGAGGCTGGATTTTCCCTAGGATGTCAGGAAGAATTCATAGTTAGGCTCCCAGCTCCAGAGTGATGGTCAGGCAGGTATAAATTGGACATGGACCTCACAAGAGCCACAAAGCCATCTTCCAGGTTCCCTGGTGTTGGGTGAGAACACTCAGCATTAGGCTGTCTGCTAGTAAAAGAAATTTGCACTGAGAGGCACATGATAAGCACCCCCTTCACCTACCAGTAGGGGAACGTTGCTAGCAGCTCTGGTGGTACCACTCCAGCTAGGGGCTCTCAAAACAACCTCCCATCCAGCTCATCCAGTTCCATGTCTTTAGTTACCATATTCTGATGTTGCACAGATTTAGTGTCTCTGCAGCTCCACTCCCTTGAGTCTAGAGCCGTATACTCAAATGTCCTTTCAGCATTACCAATTAATTATTAAATGCCTCCACAGACCTTTTACTATTTTTTCTTAGAATATAAGAGTATAAGTTTATTTTATATTAGAGAAAGGGAAGAAAGTGGCGGAAAGAGATGAAGAGAGCAGAGAGCAGGGAGTGAGAGGGGGAAAGATGGGAGTGGGGAGAGAGAAGAGCAGCGAGAAAATGGCCTGCCATCCCTAAGGAAGAAAGAAAGGAAAAAAGCTCCTTGTACTATTCCTAAAAGTAAGGTTCTTGCATACCCTAGACCCAGCCCAACTTTAGCTTCCTCCAAGGCTCACTCTCAGAGAATATCATCAACTACCTGGCCATAAACCTGGGAGTCATCCTCTCTCTCACTTCCCAATTCCAATCAGTTCCCACGTTCTATCCACTTCACTCCCGAAATCTACAAAATCCATCCATCAAAAGGTCTTTGAGCATTACTGTGATCCAATTTGTTCTTTGCACTAAAGTCAGAGTGATCATTAATTGGAAAAGTAAATGTGTCTGAAATCCTTTAACAGCTTCCCCTTTCCAGTGCTTGGCAGTGAAATGTTAGCTCATCAAACATGCTTTATAATCAATCTCCCTCAAAACTGGGCACTTCCCTTTCTAGTGTGAATCTGGCCCACATACTACCCCTTTCACCCACCCAATATACTGAACATCCTTCAAATTCTTGAATGTATCACCTTTTCTCTCACCTCTAGGCCTTCATAAGTAGTTGTCCAAGAATGGGTTTTAAAGTTAGGTCTGGATTGCAAAGATCAGCTCCGTGATCTTGAGCAAATTATTTAACTTTTCTGAGTCACTAATTTATCATTTACCAGTTGACATCATAATACCTGTATTTTATGGGTTACAACAATAATGAAACAAAGTTTTGTGTCTAGGTGCTCAACAAGCGATGGTCACTAGGTTATTTCAGATGGGCATACCTATCGAGGAACAAGTAATATAAAAGGAGATACTGAAGTTTCAGTGGACTATAGTGAACAGTCTAACATAATTACTAAAATGCTACTCTTAGGATGAATTATTATGATGGAAAAAGAATATAACAATTCTATTTCAAAATATTAAATCAGGCCAATCCTGCGTATTACACAGTGAGAATTGCACTTACTTACTTATATTTTCTTTTCTTTTGTAACTTTTTTTTTATTTGTTTTTTTTTATTATAGATAAAAATATGCACCATAGATGTGGCCCGACCCATTACCCTCCCTCCACCCAAACCTCCCCCCTCCCTTCCCCTTCCTTGGTCCTTTCCCCATAGTCTCGTGGTATAGTTGGGTTATAGCCTTCACGTGAAAGCCATAGTTCAGCTTCATAGTAGGGCTGAGTACATTGGATACCTTTTCTTCCATTCTTGGGATACTTTGCTAAGGAGAATATGTTCCAGCTCCATCCATGTAAACATGAAAGAGGCAAAGTCTCCATCTTTCTTTAAGGCTGCATAGTATTCCATGGTATACATGTACCACAATTTGCTAGTCCATT
>CAUYPK010083266.1:0-21783 GCA_963574355.1 Loris lydekkerianus | reverse complement strand
AAGTCAAGCAGCCTTCCTAATTTCTATGCATCTCTCCCCTCTGAGACATATCCTAATCTCAGAGACCATGCACTCAAAATGGCAACGATCTTTGGTAGCACTTATGTCTGTGAACAGACTTTTTCCAGAATGAAACATCTAAAATCTTCAACCAGATCTAGACTAACTGATGCACACTTGCATCACTTGTTACAACTAGCAGTGACAAATATGGAACCAGACATTGACCATCTCATTAGCCAAAAGCAGGCCCATAATTCCCATTGAAATACTGGTAAGTTTGTTCATTTAACTCTACTTGTTCTTCATTTTAAATATTGTATTTGTTCCCATTTTGTTTTTTTACTTCAAAATAAGATATGTGCAGTGTGCATAGGAATTTGTTCATAGTTGTTTTTTTTTAAACTATAGTCCGGCCCTCCAACAGTCTGAGGGATGGTGAACTGGCCCCCCATTTAAAAAGTTTGAGGACCCCCGGTCTAGAGAGTAAACTGTGAACTAGTCTGAGGTTTTTGTTCTCTAAGCAGAATTTCCATTACACTCTGTCTCTTTCAGCTTCATCCCTAGGTGAGGAGCATGCATTTTAACAATAGCATTGGGTCAGGCAGTTTACTTGGATGAGACAAAAAATATATAATATTCTAATTTATGTGTACTTTCCTGCCGGACAATCATTGCCAGTGAAAGTAGATCAGTTCATTGTCACCCAGACTCCATGGGGTCAGTCAGGAAGAACTAATAGAGTAGGCAGTCGAGTGTATTGAGGTTAGACACTGATTTCAGTGTCTGAATATCTCAGAAGATAATCAGAGCAGAGCTTTATTATAAGAATCAATCCATCCACCTTTATTATATTAAAAGTTCTATATGTACTAATTTAATAACAGAACTACCCATTTATATAATTTTCCTACTGTATACCAACTGACTAGAGAAAAGATACATTTGCCCAAACATGGGTTTTATGAGCTTAATATATATGTAGACCAGAAATTCTTATTGAAGAAACAGATTGATTTCTTAAACAAAATTATATAAATGACAAGAACCCTTTAAAAAGTCTGTTAGGCAATATAACAAAGACGTCTATGCCAGAATGTTTATTGCAGCCCAATTCATAATTGCTAAGTCATGGAAGAAGCCCAAGTGCCCATCAACCCACGAATGGACTAGCAAATTGTGGTACATGTGTACCATGGAATACTATGCTGCCTTAAAGAAAGATGGAGATTTTACCTCTTTCATGTTTACATCGATGGAGCTGGAACATATTCTCCTTAGCAAAGTATCCCAGGAATGGAAGAAAAAGTACCCAATGTACTCAGCCCTACTATGAAGCTAAACTATAGCTTTCACATGAAGGCTATAACCCAACTATACCTCAAGACTATGAGGAAAGGACCAAGGAAGGGGAAGGGAGGGGGGAGGTTTGGGTGGAGGGAGGGTGATGGGTCAGGCCACATCTATGGTGCATATTTTTATCTATAATAAAAAAAAATTAAAAAAAAATGGAAGTGTTTGCATGTTCTTCAGAATTGTTAGCTATAGGTGCGACCTGTGGCTTGGTTCTGTAGCCATGTATTGGATGGAAAATATTCTGGAGGTTGCTCTGGCTGGGATGGTAGAGTCCTGGATTCGTTCCTAGTTGTTGGTATAATGCTGGGCAAGTTACTTTACATCTCCTGACCAGCATCTCAAGATATTCAAATGTGTAATAAGGCTAATATAACTTCCAAAGTGTTGTTTCCCTCAAATATACTATAGCTTTAAGAAGATTGAATGATAAGAGAACTATCCTAAATGAAGTACAGCGGATCTTGTTTTTTGATCACCACTTAAGCAGACAGAAGAAAATACAGTGGAACCTCCACTGCTGACCACCTAACTACACTGACCTCCTCCATAACTTGACCTGGTGCTGGACGTGCACCATGCTTACATATCAATACAATAGGCCTAGTTCCTTATGTTGAGCACTTCCCTAGGTTGATGAGTTTATTACTGTCCCCTGAGTGGTCAACTTACAGAGATTCTACTATAATATAAAAAAAAAAAAAGAAAAGAAAAAGAAAAGAATAGCATACTGGGGAATGGGAAGTTAATAAGTCCAAACACTTTGCTTATGAGAGATATGGAGAGTGTTAATAACAATAGCTTACCAGTTCTTCACTGAACCTTTGCCACACTTTTTACAACTTTAAGGATTGATGAGGTGGAATGTGACCAAATTTAATTTCTGTAACAAGACCACCTTCATTATTTCCATTTACTGTATATACTCGAGTATAAGCTGAGTTTTTTCGGCACAAAATTCTTTAGCAATAAATATTGAAAAGCATTTAACCTACTGATTCCTCAATTACTGTAATTGTTTTGGGTATATATTTTTATTGTTGAAATTTACCAGTGGCTGCTGCATTTTCCACCTTGGCTTATACTCGAGTCACTTAGTTTTTAGGGTAAAATTAAGGGGGTTGGCTTATACTCGGGTTGGCTTATACTCAAGTATATGCGGTAAACTTCCAAATATTTCATCTCATTTGGCACTACTGTGAAAGGAATAGAGTTGTTGACTGTTTTTTCAGTTTGACTATTCATGGTATATATAAAGCTACTGATTTGTGAATATTGATCTTGTATACAGAGACACTGCAGTATTCCTTGATCACTTCTAAGAGTTTTGTCCCTGGGATTTTCCAGATCATATCATCTGCAAAGAGTGAGAGTTTGATCTCCTCTGACCCTATTTGGATACACTTGATTGCCTTTTCTTGCATGATTGTGATGGTTAAGACTTCCATTACTGGATTGAACAGCAATGGAGACAATGGACATCCTTGCCTAGTTTCTGATTTGAGTGGAAATATTTTAAATTTTACTCCATTCAACATGATATTGGCTCTATCAGTTTAAGAAATGACCCATCTAAGACAACTTTTTAAAGTGTTCTGATCATGAAAGGATGCTGGATATTATCAAAAGATTTTTCTGCATGAATTGAGAGAATCATATGGTCTTTGTTTTTTATTTTGTTTATGTGATAAATTATATTTATAGATTTATGTATGCTGAAACTACCTTGAGACCCTGGGATAAAACTAACTTGGTCATGGTTTATAATTTGTTTGATCTGTTGTTGGATGCTGTTTGCTAGGATCTTACTGAATAAGTTAGTGTCTATATTCATTAATGAAATTTATCTATAATTTTATTTCATTGTTGGATCTTCTCCTGGTTTGGAGATCAGGATGATATTTGTTTTGTAGAATGTGTTGGGGAGTATTCCTTCTTTTTATATGTTTTGAAAAAGGTTGAGTAATATAGGTACTAGTTTCTATTTAAATGTTTGGTAGAATTCTGATGTGAAGCCATCTGGTCCTGGACTTTTCTTTTTTTGAATATTTTGTATAGTTGATGCTATTTCAGTTCTTGACATAGGGTCTATTCAACATTTCCAATTCTTGGCTGAGTCTAGGAAGGTGGCATACTTCCAAGTATTGGTCTATTTTCTCCAGATTTTTATATTTCTGAGAATAGTGTTTTTTATAGTATTCATTAGGGATTTTTTGAATTTGTGAGGTGTCTGTTGTTACTTTGTGTTTATCATTTCTGATTGATGATATTAGGGATTTTATTTTTCTGTTTCTGGTTAGGTTAGCCAAAGGTTTATCAATTTTGTTAATCTTTTCCAAAAACCAACTTTTTGATTCATTGATCTTCCGAATGATTCTTTTGTCTTCAGTTTTGTTTAATTTTGCTCTAATTCTGGTTATTTCTTTTATTCTGCTGGGTTTGAGGTTAGACTGTTCTTCCTTTTTCAGGTGCTTGCAATGACCCATTAAGTTGTTGACTTCCTCTCTTTCCATTCTCTTGAGAAAGGCTTGCAATACTATAAATTTCCCTTATAGGACTGCCTTTGCAGTATCCCACAGATGCTGATAATTTGTGTCTTCACTGTTTTTTTGTTCAACAACAACAACAAAAAAAAACGGTAATTTCCTTCTTACTCTGATTTAGGACCCAGCTATCAGTCAGCATAAGGTTATTTGGCTTTAATGACTTTGTTTAAGTATGAAGATTCCTGTTGTTTAGTTCGACTTTAATTCCATGATGATCTGAGAAAATACAAGGTATACTTTCTATTCTTTTAAATTTTCTGAGGTTAGACTTGTGACCTAAAATGTGATCAATTTTGGAGGATGTTCCACAGGGTGATGAGAAGAATGTGTATTTAGTTTTATTAGGATGAAATGTTCTGTAGATTTCTGTTAAGTCCCTTTGTTGTAAGTTTAGGTTTATGTCCAATATATAATTGTTTAGTTTAAACATGGAGGATCTATCCAACACTGTCAAAGGGGTGTTAAAATCTCTGACTATTATGATGCAGGAAGATATCATATTGTTCATGTCTGTTGAGGCTTCCTTTGTAAATTAAGGAGCATTCTGGTTGGGAGCATATATGTTAATAATTGAAGTCTCTTCATGTTGAGTGTTTCCTTTGAAAAATATGAAGTGATCCTCCTTATCTTTTTTTATCTTTGTTGGTTTAAAGCCTATTGTATCTGAAAATAAAATTGCACCGCCTACTTTCTTCTGATTTTCATTTTCCTGAATTATAGATATCCATCCCTTCCTTCTTAGTCTATTTTTATCCTTTAAGGTAAGATGAGATTCTAGTATGCAGCAAATATGTGTTCTGAGTTTATGTATCCAGTCAGCCAAAATGTTACTCTTTAGAGGACAATTTAAACCATTCACATTAATGGAGAGAATTGATAAGTCTGGTAGTGTTTTGGGTGTCATGTTTTTTGAATGTCCAATGGAAAATTTTGATCCTTTTACCACTATGGAAGTTGGGTTTTGTTAAAATATTTCTGAGTGAGTTTATTTTGGTGGTAAAGCATTGTGCTAGTCATTGTGGAGGATGGGTCTGAGAATATCCTGGAGAGCTGGTTTATGTACGGCAAATTTCTTCAGCATGTGTTTGTCATTAAAGTATTTGATTTCTCCATCACAAATGAATCTCAGTTTAGCTGGATACAGGATCCTGGGCTGAAAGTTCTTTTTGTTTAGGAGACTGAACGTCGATGACCATCCTCTTTTGGATTGAAAAGTTTCAGCTGAGAGATCTGCAGTCATTCTAGTATTTTTCCCCTTGTAAATTATACTTTTATTACATGTGGTTGCTTGTAGAATTTTCTCTTTCATATTAAATTTGGAAAAGTTAATTACAATGTGTCTAAGAGATGCTTTAGTTGGACTGAGTCTTGCTGGGGTTCTGAACTGTGTACTATCTGAATTTCAGTGTCTCTTGCCATGCTTGAGAAATTCTCCTCCATTTTCTCTGGAGCAGTGAATCAGTGCCTTTAGGATCATCCTCTTCCTTCAGGGAAGCCTATAAGATGGATGTTTGCTTTTTTGAAGTGGCCTCACAATTCTCTCAGGGAATGATCCAGTTTTGCTTTCTACTTCTTTGCCTCTTTGAGCATTTGGGAGTGTTCCAAAGCTTTGTATTCAATATCAGAAACCCCCTCTTCTCCCTGCTCCATTCTGTTCTGAGGGATTCTGCTGTATTTCTTAGTTCTTATAGGGCTGCAATTTGTTGCCGCATTGTGGCCAAATTCTTAAACATTTTGTCTTTGAATTTATTGATTTCTTGAGACAACTACTCCTTAAATTTATTATTCCATCCTTACTTCCATTCTATTAATATTTTTTCCATCAATATTCTGAACTCTATTTCTGTCATTTTAGCCATTTGTTTATGAATGGTATCTTCTATTGTGTCTCCTTTGTCGCTCCTTGGATGAGTTGATTTAGTCTGATTATTCATGTTGCCTAAATTTTTCCAGTGGTTCTGCCCCATAATTATTTTTCACAGTTTGGCTAGGGAAGCTGGGATGGTGAAATTGGATTGAGGACTCCTGGAGTTATAGTTAACCAGCCCTTTACCAAAGAGCTGGGACTGGTGACTATGGCTTTTCCCCTACAGCTTTACAAAGGCCCTGTTCAGTACTAAAGCCTGAAATTCTGGGGACCACTTGTTGAGATGGGGCTAGGTAGCTCTGTCTTGAATTCAGCTGGACTGTATCCAATCCTAGTGAATCAGTGGCTTTGGGCTGAAATCTCAGCTAGGGAGAAATACAAGCAACCAAGATACCCCACCCCGCACAGGCAACAACTGGAGTAGGAGAAGCAGACCCTTCCACTACAACACAGCCAGAGCTCAACCGTGGAGTGTCCTTGGTTGTCAGGCCCAGGTCAAGAGTTCCAAACCAATTGTCACAGTCAGTACAATCACTGATCAAGTGGGAGAATTCAGAAGATCTCCAGCAACTAGACAGCAAGGGACCACAGGCAGCTCAAGTGTGACTCACTTATGTGCTCCTTGGAATCAGAAAGGTCTGCCCAGCAAAAGTTAGTTCACTGGGGCTGGTACTTCCTTCCCCAGTTTGCAACTCTGCCACACCCAGTCACTGGTAACCCCACAGGGCTGTGGCCCAGTTCCTTCCAATGAACAAATGCACCAAGAATTTGTGCCTGCCAGAGTCAAAGGGGAGTCAATGCCTCCACGGCCAGGCTGCCACACTCTGCCACCAGCCAGCAGGGGGAGCTGAAGTCTGACTCTTTCCAGTGCTCAATAGAAACTGGGGAGTGTCCCAGTTTTTGTGAGTTTATTCCAACCAAGGGTTACCAATGCAGGGAAAGTTTTTCTCCCTCAGACAGTGCACCTCTGCCCCAGTTGCAGTGCTCCTCTGGTACCCCTGCAGTGCAAGTTCTGGCTCCCACAGGCAGTCCACAGAATTGGGGAGATATCTTTCCAAAATTTGACCCTGGTGAGATTGCTTTACTATTGTTGCTGCTACATGGCAGGTGTCTCCGCATGGGTTCCCATGCCTCTTCCTGCCGTGTAGCTTCTCATGCCTCTGCCCACCATTGATATGCACTTTTCTGGCACCAGGCCAGTTACCTCTCTCCCCCTTTTCCACTTATACTCAAGTCACAGTTTCAGCACAGCTGCACTGCTGTGGCCCATGCAATGCCCAGCCCTAGCAAGAAACCACAGACACTCCAGTCTCTGCAGGGTGGGGGCTTGAAGACTATCAGGAGAATGGGGAAGGGTGGACTGGGAGTTCAAAATGGTAGGGAAAATATTTGTTCAACTTTTATTCTGGGCAAGAGAATGTCCAGGCTCACAGCAGGGTCTCTCTGGGGAAGGTGTCTCAGCTTTCACCTACTCTCTCTTGTGGGGTGAGATAAGACATCTTCTGTTCACTGCTCACTTGTAGAGCCACACAGCAAGCCACTCTCTTGGGGGAGGGAACAGACGCTCATGGGTTTTGTACCTGAAATTTGCTTCCTTGAAGTCAAAGCTTGCCTCAGCAGGGATGACGTGCAGTTATCAATTTTCTCTCTCAGCTCAGCTCCCAACCTTCAGCTTTATTGGGTTCTTTCTGGTCATTATCTCTCCCTTCAGACCTGAGCTTCTGTTGAAAGTTGGCTCCAGTTGACAATCTTTGGTTCCACTCTAAAAAAACTTTTAAAATATATTTAATGAACAATGATATTCAAATTAATAAGCAATTAAAAAAGGGGAAAATCCAGAGACTATGGCATGGAGTTAATATCTTAAAAATAAATTTAAATCTTGATTGGAAATATAGAAATTAAGTAGAACTTTATTATTAAATAATAATAAATAGAGTAGACTGTAGATATGATTAAAATTCTTAAATATAATGCAAACAGAAAACTTTTCTAACATAATACTAATAAAGGAATAAATATTTTACCAGATATAAATGTATTTTGTTTCTAAATGTGATTTAAGTTAATCTTCTATTAAGGAAGTTGATTACTACTTTAATCTTCAGAGACTTACATCCACTCCTTCAAACTTTCTTGAAATGAGTGACATATCTTGAGTGAAGGAATAGTAAAAAGAACCAAAATCATAAGCTGTTACTCAGGCTGTACACTGTATGTTGTAAAGAAAAATGTAGAATCCATCCCATTTTTTGACAAACACAAAGATGCAATGAAATCACAAGTTTCTTAAGGCTACACTGCCCACACCTGCCAAGGTTGGACATAGAAGACTTCTTGGTAGACTTGTGCTCTCCTTTATTCTGGGTAGTTTCTTTCAATAATTAAAATAAATTAAAACAATTTGTAAGAACGAAAAAACACCTATCTACTCCCTCTCTTAATCCTCATTCTGAAATAAGAGCAAATTTAGTGAAAGAATTTGAGCACTGCTAGCAATCTGTAATCTATTTTGGGATTACAGATTACATCCTAAAGTTAAGAACTTAAGCACAATTCCAAATGTTCTATTAAATAGCTTCTCTTTCCCTTATCAGTCATCTGAGAAAGGAAGAGAGTCATGAGAGTAGCAGAAGAGAAGAAGGCTTGGAGAAGTATATGATAAAAATTCACAGGCTTCAGGCATCTACAAAGACTATCCCAGAGATCATTCATAAGGAAATTCCTTGCTTCATAAATAAGGAGTGCAAATTGTATCTTTTTAGACCTTTAAGTTAAATTTTGCTCCTAAAACTAAACTCTGTTTGATTCCACACTAATATTGCTGTTTTACAAGTTCATCTTTCTAGGTGCACAATAAGACAAGACAAGATATGCCATCATTTCACCTACCAGAGACATCAGGTAATTGATTCTTCACTCCCCTTTTCTCTTCAAATATTCTCCTTATCTTACATAAGATGTAGATTTCTTGGCCCTCATAAGAACTTCACCATTTGCCTCATTACCCACCCCCTCCTCCTTTTACCTTCTACATCAAATGTCTCTTAAAATATTGAGTTGCCAAATTTCTATTCAGAAAACAAACAAATAACAAAACAGTCACAGATGTGCCTGTGGTTCATAATGGCTTATGTTTTTCCCAAGCATGTTCTCAATTTTGGGGGTGGAGGGGGATTATGTAGAGGTAAATATAATTATGTTAAATTGCCTTCATTTGTTAAGTAATGTCTAAGTCCTAGTTGAGTCCTTCATCAAGGAGTTCTGTCATATATCCCTACATTGTGCCTGTTAGGTAGGAGCTTACTGAACCCCCTCCTCTCTGCCGCCTTCTCCCTTTTTGAATTTAATTGTGTTTTTCTCTCTTGTGGACCCATAGTTGTTCATCTACTAGTTTCAAATTAGTATTGAAAATATGAGGTGCTTGTTTTTTAATTCTTGAGATACTTTACTAGGGAGAATATTCTTCAACTCTATCTGGGTAAATACAAAAGATATAAAGTCTTCATTGTGTTATTGCTGAAGAATATTTCATGGTGTATATATATATATACCACAGTTTATCCCTTCATGGGTTGGCGGGCGCTTGGATTGTTTCCACAACTTTGTGATTGTGAATTGAGCTACCATGAATATTCAAGTTCAAATGTCTTTTTCTGCTGAATAAATACCTAATAATAGGATTGTGGGATCAAGGAGAGATCTACTTGTGTAACTTTGAGGAGTGTCTATACTTATTTACAAAAAGGCTCCACTAGATTTGAATTCCATTAACAGTGTATAAATACTGCCTTCTCTCAACACCCACACAACCATCTGCAACTTTGGGAATTTGTGATTTGGGCTTTTCTCTCTGGGGTTAGGTGACATCTTAAGGTGGATTTGATTTGCATTTCTTTGATGATTAGAGATAATAAGCACATTTTTATGTGTTTGTTGGCCATTTTTCTGTCTTCTTGAGAAAAGATTCTGTTCATGTTTCCTGTCCAGTGATTAATTGGATCGTTGCTCTTTTCTAGTTGATTTGCTTGAGTTATTTGTTGATTCTTGTTATTAGCCTTTTGTCAGATTCATGATGGGTGAATATCTTCTACCATTCTGAAGGTTTTCAGCTTCCTTTAATGATTGTGCCTTTAGATGTGCAGAAGCTTTTGAACTTGATCATGTCCCATTTTTTTTTTTTTTTATTACTATAATTGCCAATGATGTTTTCTTTATAAAATCTTTTCCTTGGCCAATATTATAAAGAGTTTCCCCCACACTTTCTTCTAGAATTTTTATAGTTTTGTGTCTTAGATTTAAATCTTTTATCTAGTGTAAGTTAATTTTTGCAAGTGGTAAGATGTACAGGTCCAGCTTCAGGTTTTTACAGGTGGCTAACCAGTTAGTTCTGTCAGGACCATTTATTAAATGGTTCTGTTAATTGTACCCTCAATTCACGTGAAACAATTAAAAATAAAACTTTAAACAAACTAAAACAACAAAAACAAAACAAATTCCAGTAATATGAAAATGTGCAGGAAATGGACCAATACCTGTTATCATACTACCTCCATACACTTAAGCAGGAAGAAATAGAACAGTTAAACAGTTTTGCAAGTGGTAAGATGTACAGGTCCAGCTTCTTTACCCCAGTGTATGCTTTTGTTTGGTTTATTAAGGATCAGATGGTGATATGAGGTTGGTCTCATTTCTCTGTTTTCTATTTTGTTTCATAGACATATGTCTCTATTTTTATGTAAATGCCCTGATGTTTTAATCACTAAAGACTTGTAATATAACCTGAGTTCTGATAATGTAATGCCTTGAGATTTGCTTTTATTTCTTAGAATTGAGTGGGCTAGTCAGATCTTTCTTTCTTTCTTTCTTTCTTTCTTTCTTTCTTTCTTTCTTTCTTTCTTTCTTTCTTTCTTTTTTTCTGTTTCCATGCAAAATTAAAGGCTGTTGCTCTTCAAAGTATGATGTTGGTATTTTAAGGGGGATTGTCCTTCAAAGTATGATATTGGTATTTTAAGGGGGATTGCATTAAATCTGTAGATTCCCATGGGTAGTATAGACATTTTAACAATGTTGATTCTTCCCAGCCATGAGCGTGGTTTGTTCTTCCATTTGTTAACATCTGCTATTTCTTTTCTCAGAGTTTATTACTTGTCTCTGTAAAGATCTTTCATATTCTTTTTAAGTACATTCTGAGATATTTCATTTTCCTTGAAGCTACTAAGATGAGTATTGTGTCTTTGATTTTATTCTCAGTTTGATTGTTGATATGAAGACTACTGATATACGAAAATTGATTCTGATATTCTTTTTCTTGATTACTTCTGGGAATTTAATGGTTGAGTACCTGGGGTTTACTAAGTATAAGAACATATCATCACAAAAGACCAAAAGTTTGACATCCTCTATCCCTTTCAGGAAACCCTTAATATCCTTCTCTTGCCTGATTGCACTGGCTAGAATTTTTAGCACTATGTTGAATTGTACTACTGATAGTGAAAATTATTTTCTGCTTCTAATTCTAAGTGGAAATTCTTTCAGTTTATCCCATTATGTATGATATTGGCTATGGTTTTTTCACTGATGGCTTTCATCAGTTTAAGAAATGTCCAATGTATGCCTATTTTCTTAAGCGTTCTTATCAGAAAAGGATGCTGAATGTTGTTGAATGCTTTTTCTGCATCTATTGAGAAGATCATATGGTCTTTGTTTTTGCTTCTATTTATGTTGTGAACTATGTTCATAGCTTTGCAAATGTTGAACCAGCTTTACATCCCTAGGACAAAGCCCACTTGATACTGATGTATATATGTATTTTTAATGTGTAGTTGTATTCTATTTGCTAAGATTTTTTTGAGTATTTTTTCATCAGTATTTATTAATAAAATTGGTCTTTAGTTTCCTTTTTTGTTTGGTTTTCATTTGTTTTGATAACAGACTAATATTTGCTTCATGTAACTAGTTGGGGAGGGATTTTTTTTTCTCAATAATTTGGAATAGGTTCTACAATTTAGGTACAAGTTATGCTTTAAAGGTTTGGTAGAATTTTGCTGTAAAACAGTCTGGCCTAGGACTTTTTTTTAGAAATATTCTTTATTGTTGTTCCAATTTTGGTGGTTGATATTGGCCTGTTTAATAGTTTTATTTCTTCCTGCTTAAGTGTATGGAGGTAGTATGATGACAGGTATTGGTCCATTTCCTGCACATTTCCATTACTGGAATTTGTTTTGTTTTTGTTGTTTTAGTTTGTCTAAAGTTTTTTTTTTTTATTGTTTCAAGTTAATTGAGGGTAAAAAGAATTAGGTTACAATGTTTGCATTTGTTAGGTAAAGTCCTGCTAGCATAGTTTTTTGTAGTAATCAGAGATGATCTTTTGTATCTCTGTGGTATTGGTTGTTATTTCCCCCTCTTTCATTTCTGGTTGAAGTTATTAGAGATCTTACTTTTCTGTTTCTAGTGTTTCTGGTTAAAAGTTTATTGATTTCATTTATCTTTTCAAAAGACAAAATTTGTTTTGTTAATCTTTGGAATGGTTCTTTTGTTCTTCATTTCATTTAATTCTAATCTAATTATTATTACTTTTTAATTTCAGGTTACTATCAGGGTACAAATGAATAGGTTACAGTGTTTGAGTTTTCTATGTAATATTCCTGTTATACAACCTCTGAGGAGGTGTGTTGTGTACACTTACATTGTGCTCATTAGGTGACAGCACACCAATCCTCCTTTCTCTTTCTTTTGCCCTTCTCCTTCCGCTCCCTTTCCCCCAACTTGAAATGAGTTTTTCTTTTATGTGGGTGTGTATTATTTTGTCTACTCATTTCATATTAGACATATATGGATATACATATATGGATTCATATCTATTGAATCCACTGGACACTTTTTTTTTTTTTTTTTTGATCTTGAGATACTTTACTAAAGAGAATGTTCTCCAACTCTATCCAGATCAGCACAGAAGATGTAAAGTCTTAATATTTTCTATGGCTGATATGCATATACACAGTTTATTAATTCATTCATAGGCTGATGGGAACTTACATTGATTTCACACCTTAGCAATTGTTAATTGAGGTACAGTAAACATTTTTGTGCAAGTATCCTTATGATAAGGTATTTTTTTCTTCTGGGAATATACCTATTAATGAAATTGCAGGATCAAATGAAAAGTATATTTTGAATTATTTGAGAATTCTCCTTACTGTATTAGTTTGCAATCCCACTAACTGTGTACAAGTGTCCCTTTCTCTCCACAGCTCTGCCAGCATCTGTAGCTATAAAACTTTGTGATGTGAGCAATTCTTACTGGAGTTAGGTGATATTTCAGAATGATTATTTACATTTCTCTGATGATTAGCGATGATGAGCATTTTTTCATATGTTTGTTGGCCATTAATCTGTGTTCTTCAGAGAACATTCTGTTCATTTCTCTTGCCCAATGATAAAATTGTTTGTTCTTTTTTAGATAGTTAATTTGAGTGCTCTATAGATTTTAGATAGCAATTCTTTGTCAGATTCATAACATTCAAATATATTTTTCCATTCTGAAGGTTGTCTGTTCATTTTGATTGTTGTGTCCTTGGCTGTGTAGAATCTTTTTAGCTTAATTAAATCCCATTTATTTGTTTTTGTTGTTGTTGTGATTGCCAAGATAGTCTTCTTAATAAAATCTGTCTTAAGACTGATACCATCTAGAGTTTTTCCTCATGCTTTCCTATAATTTTTTTTTTTTTTTTTTTTGTCATTTCCTTTCTTAGATTTAAATCTTTTATCCATCATGAGTCAAGTTTTGCAAGTGATGATAGGTGTGGGTCCAGTTTCAGTTTTCAGTCTTTTACATGTGGTTATCCAGTTCTCTCACCACCATTATTGAATAGAGATTCTTTTTCTCAGTATATGCTTATGTTTGGTTTATCAAGAATCTCAGTATATGCTTATGTTTGGTTTATCAAGGATCAGATGGTGCTAAGAGGCTCGTTCCATCTCTAGTATTCTACTAATTTCCATAGACCTGTGTCTTTATTTTTGTGCCAATACATTGTTGTTTTGATCACCAAATACTTGTAGTCTTGTAGTCTTTAGTGAGACCTGAAATATGGTAGAGTGATGCCTCTGATTTGCTTTTATTACTAAGAATTTCCTTGGCTAGAGATTTTTTTTTTTTTCTGGTTCCATATAAAATGAAGAACTATTTTTTCAAGTTTTTCAAAGTATGCTGTTGGTATTTTAATAGAAATTACATCAAATCTGTAGATTCCTTTGGGCACTATGGGCATTTTAATAATATTGATTCTTCCCATCCAAGAGCATGGTATCTTCTTCCATTCAATAATATCTTCTGCCATTTCTTTTCTTAGATTTCATATTTCTCACTGTAGAGATCATTCTCGTCTTTTGTTAGATAAATTCCCAGGTATTTCATTTTCTTGGAGGCCACTTTGAAGGCTATTTTACCTTTGATTTGATTCTCAGCTTGATTGTTATTGGTGTATACAAAGCTACTGATTTGTGGTGATTGATTTTATAACCTGTGATATTACTTTATTTCTTGATGACTTTCAGAAGCTTTTTGGTTGAATTTCAGAATTTTCTAAGTATAAGAGTATATCATCTGCAAAGAGTAAGAGCTTGATGTCCTCTGACCCTATTTGAATGCCCTTAATAACCTTCTCTTAATTAATTGCACTGGATAGAACTTCCAGCACTATGTTGAATAATAATGGTGACAGGGGACATTCTTTTCTGTTTCTGGTTCTAGGAGGAAATGTTTTTAGTTTTACTTCAATCAGTATGATATTGGCTATGGGTTTGTTGTAGACAGCTTCTATCATTTCAAGATACATTCCATCTTCTTAAGTGGGATGTATCTTAAAATACATCCCTATTTTCTTAAATGTTTCTATTAGAACGTAATGCTGAATTTTATTAAATGCTTTTTTTCTGCATATATTGAGAGGATCATATTGTGTTTGTTTTTGTTTCTATTTATTGATTTTCACATGTTAAACCAGACTTGCATCCCTGGGATAAAACCTACTTGATCATGAGGTGCACTTTTTAAATGTGTAACTTTGTTAAATTTGCTAAGATTTTATCGAGTATTTTTGTATCAATATTGATCAGTAAAATTAATCTTTAGTTTTCCTTTTTTGTTTGGTCTTTTCCTGATTTTGATATCAGGGGCACATTTACTTTGTAAAATATGTTGGGTAGGGTTCCTTTCTTCTTAATGTTTCAGAATATTTTCTGCAATATAGTTACAAGCCCTTCTTTTCATATTTGATAGAATTCTGTTGTGAAGCCATTTAGTCCAGGGCTTTTTGTTTAGGGAAGCTTTTTATTATTTCTTCAATTTCAGTGCTTGATATTGGTCTGTTCAAGATATTTTATTTCTTTCTGGTTCAGCCTAGGGAAGTTGTTATGATTCCAGATATTGGTCCATTTCCTCTACATTGCCAAATTGCTGGGCATGGAGATTTTTATAGTAATCAGAGATAATCTCTTGTATCTCTATGGAGTCTCCTGTTATTTTACCTTTTTCATTTATATTTGATAATGTTAGAGATTTTAATTTCTGTTTCTAGTTAACCCAAATTATCAATTTTTTTTTTTATCTTTTTGAAGAACCGACTTTTAAAAAACATTTTCTGAGCAATTCTTTTATTTTTAATTTTGTTTATTTCAGACTTAATTTTTTTTCTGCTGTTTGTCATTATATTTCTCTACCTTTTTCAGTTCCTTGTGATGGTTTGTTAGATTGCTGTTCTGTGCTCTGTTTGTTAGATATGGGTATATAATCCAACAAATTTCCCTTTTAGGATTTCCTTTGTAGTATCTCACAGGTGTAATTTGTGGCTTCAAACTACAAATTTTCAGTTATGAGAACCTTAAGTTGTTTTTTAATCAAGGAAAATAATAATTTTCTTCTTTATCTCTTCTTCAACCCAGCTGTCATTTAGCATAAGGTTGTTTAGTTGTTTTTACAACTTTTTGTGGGAGTTGAGTTCTATGTTTATTTCATCATGGTTTCAAAAGATATATGGTTTAATTTTTATTCTTTTAAACTTCTTGAGGTTTGATTTATGTTCTAGGATATGACCAATTTTTCAGAATGATTATAATAAGTATTAGTGGGGTGGAATGTTCTGTACATAACTGTTAAGCCCATTTGGTGTAGAGTCATATTTAAGTTCATTGTTTCCTTGTTTAGTTTCTGGTTGGAAGCTTTGTTTGTTCTATCAGTGGTGTGTTGAAATAGCTGGTGTTATGGTGTTGTAATATCATGCAGTTCAGATGAATTAGGATTCATTTTATAAATCTGCAAGCATTTAAGTTGGGTGCAATAATAATAAGGATTGAAATGTCTTCTTGTAGTGTTCTCTTGTATATAGTATCTATCATTGTCTTTCCATTTTTATTTTTTTGTTGCTTAAAAACCCATTGTATCTGCAAATTATATGCAACTCCTTTCTTCTAATATTGATTTTCCTGAAATATTGTTTTCCAATTCTTCATGCTGAGTCTTGTTTCATCCCTGTATGTTAGATGTGCTTCCTGAAGCATCGTGTACTTGGCTTGTGAGTTTTTTTATCCAGTCAGTAAGACTGTGCCTCTTAAGTAGAGAATCTAAGCCATTCACATCTGAGATAATTGGTAAGTATGGTGAAGTTCTCTTCATCTTGTTTTGTGGAGGTCTGTTTCTTACTTTTATCAATGACATAAAGGTTTTGTCCTTTAGTTTCTGGGCATGTTTATTTTTCTGCTGGTCCACTTTAATGATCTATGTATTGTACAGGTCTGAGTAAATTCCTGAAGAGCTGGTCCTGTAGTATCAAATATCTTCAATGTTTGCTTATCAGTAAAATATTTGATTTCTAAATAAAATATGAAACTTAGTTGAGCAGCATATAGACTACTAAGCTGGAAGTTATTTTGTTTGAAAAGATTGAAGAAAGGTGACCACTCTATTCTGGCTTATAGTGTTTCCACTGAAAAGGCTATAGTCACTCTAAAGTTTCTGCCCTTGTAAGTAAGCTACTGCTTACTCATAGAGGCTTGAAGAATTTTCTCTTTCATTTTGACCTTGACCAGGTTCCTTGCAATGTGTCTAGAAGATGCTCTTTTTATATTGAGATGAATCAGGGTTTGATATACAAGGAGTGTGTCTGATCCTTTGGTGATGGTTGGGAAATTTTTAGTTATGATATCCTCAAGTTGAGCTTCCTACCTTCTGGTGTCTCTTTTGCTCCTTCAGGAAATATCTACAATTCATATGTTTCTATACTTTCTGTAGTCCTATATTTCTCTAAGATTTCTCTAATTTTACTCTCTTCTTTTCTGCCTCTTTATATAACTGAGTTAGCTTGAGAATTCATCAATTTCTGAGATTCTTTCTTCTCTATGACTTAATCTGTTATTGAAACTTTTTACTGCATTTTGAAACCTCCCTGAATGACTTGTTCAATTCTTTGTGCTGTGATTTCCTCAGGTGTTTCCTTAATTTCTTGGGTCAATTTTTTTGCCTTCCTTTTGGTATTTTTCCTTTTTCCTTTAATTCATTTCATCATTTTTGCCATCCATACTCTAAATTCCCTTTCTGTCATTTCCATAACTTCTGTATACATGTAATCATTTGTGATAGTGGCATTGTGATCCCTTGAGGGGCTGATCTGTTCTGATTTTTATCTTTACAGATTTTTTTTTGTTACTCCTCATATGTGAATTCTTCTTTACTTTCTTTCCTTACTTATTTATTTCACTCCTCCTTCTCCTTAGTATCCCTTGTTTTTGTGATTTAATGTTCAAATGGCCTTTTGGTACAGGATGAAAGGGAGAGAAAATAAGAGAGTGAGAAACATAAATTAAAACAGAGAAGAAAGATGAAAAAAATAATGATAGCAGGAGACTGGGTGCAGTGACCCATACCAGCAATCAATCCCTGCACTCTGGGGAGCCAGTACAGAAGGATTGCCTGAGGTTAGGTGCTCAAAACCAGTTGAGCAAGAGGAGACTCCATCCTCCAATAAATATAGAAAAAAATGACCATGAACCATTCTGGAGACTTGTAGACCCAGCCACCAGGACACTGAAGTTGCAGGGTCTAACAAGCCCAGGGTTTCAAGCCTGTTGTGAACCAGGCCGATGCCATGGCACTCCAATCTAGGCCCCAGAGCAAGACTCTGTCCATAAAAAAAATCAAAAGAAAACACACCAAAGGATATCTTAGTTGCTAAGGAAGTTATAAAAGAAAGATGAGAGAAATGTAAAATAATCAAAAAAGGAAAGACAAAAAGATCAAGAGAACAAAAAACATTTAATATTTAAAAAATATATCTTGCATGGACACCAGGGGGCACTCCAATATTACACAATGGAAAAAAAAAGGTTTCAGGACATTAGGTGGCTTTTCTAGGGGTTAACAAAACAAAACTACATCTGCTTCTGGATATGTTGGGGGCAGGAAATTAAAGCTAGTTGCCATAGAAACCCAGTCTTGTTTTCTAATTTTTTAATTTTAATATGGGTTTGGTAGCTGCATGAGAGTTGAATCCCTATAGAGGTGGGTGAGCTAACGTCCTTATGCTACACTTTCTGGGATATGTGCCTTGGCAATTCAAACAGTTCCTGGTGGCCACAAGGGGGTACATGGGAGAGGCAAGATCTGCCCAACCAAGGTCGTGTCTCTGGGTGAGTAATCTGATGGGTGGCTGTCTGAACCTAGTAGGTAGAGTCAAAGCTGGTCCATGCTGGGACCTGGGAGGCTGCTCTAAACTGGGCTGTCCTGGGTGCCTGCTGGCTCAAGATTTCAGCACTCTCTGGTCCTCCCCTGAAGCTCTTTCAGTATAACAGGATACCCAGCATCTAGGCCTCCACCTGAGCAAGCTCCACATTCAAATTTACTTGGCACTGCTCCCATGAATATCTTGGCTCAACTTGTCAGCTCCATCCCAAAGAACCAGAATGCAATCTCTTTAGTCCTCTGACAAAAAGCAGGCTTCTGTGCAGAAAAAAGTCCTGTAGGAGCCTCAGTCCCTGCTTCTTTCATGCCACACTGCTGCCTTGAAGGATAGTTCCTCCCAGAGTTTGGTCCCATCCCAGTCCATTGCTATAGGGTACCCATGATGGAGTAGAGGAGGATCTTCTGCAACCTAATCCCTCAGGCTTTCTACATGTAGATTCTATCCCTAGGTCATAGAGCTTCCATGTACCCAATTTCTGTGCAGGCATAACACACTTATTATCTTTTTTGGCTCCTGGTGACCATGCTGTCTCATTGTTCCATTGCAATGATGTTTCTTGGTGGGTTGATCAAAGTGGAGGCAGCTGGAGACTCTTCTTCCTGACCTTACTAAGAGTAGATGGTGAGGAGATATATCTAATCTACCATTTTAGAGCCTTTTCCATTCTCAATTTTTGGCTTTAATTCACTGATTAAAATCTTTGGCTCAGTCATTTATTTTCAGTTGTCATCTATAATAGACAAATTCATAGAGGTAGTACAAATAGAGGTTACTAGGGACTAGTGGGAAGGAAAATGGAAAGTTTGTGTTTAATGAGTGTAGAGATTTTTTTTTGAATGATGAAAAGGTTTAGAGATTGATGATGGTAATGATTATATGTATTTTCTAAGGTTGACTTTGTGAAAAGCCCAAGCTGAGACAGGTAGTATATGACAGTAATTTAATAGTAATTTAATTATAAGAACCTGAAATTATAAGAACATGAACACAAATTATAAGAATATGAAAAATGACTGAGGCAACTAGTCAGAAATTACAGGGAAGAGCTAGGTGTGGTGGCTCACACCTGTAATCCTAACACTCTGGGAGACTGAGGCAGGTTGGTTGCTTAAGGTCAGGAGTTTGAGATGAGCCTGATCAACAGTGAGATCCCATCCCTCTAAAAATAGAAAAAATAGCCAGGCATTGGTGAGTGCCTGTAGTTCTAGCTACTTGTGAGGTTAAGGCATAAGGACCACTCAAGTCCAGGTGTCTGAGGTTGCGGTGAGCTATGATGCCATGTGCTATTCTACCCAGGGCCAAAGTAAGATTCTGCCTTAAAAAAAAAAAGAAGAAGAAGAAGAAGAAAGAAGAAAGAAAGAAAGAAAGAAAGAAAGAAAGAAAGAAAGAAAGAAAGAAAGAAGAAAAGAAAGAAGGAAGGAAAGAAAGAAAGAAAGAAAGAAAGAAAGAAAGAAAGAAAGAAAGAAAAAGGAAGGAAGGAAGGAAGGAAGGAAGGAAGGAAGGAAGGAAGGAAGGAAGGAAGGAAGGAAGGAAAGAGAGAGAGAGAGAGAGATTGATTATAGGGAATTAAAAAAAAAAAAAAAAAAAAAGCAAAATTCCTTTAAACAGTTGGCCCCAGGTATGACATGGAGACTGAATTACTGTAGTCATATCTCATATCTCTCTGAGTCTGATAAATGTTGCCTGTATAACATAAATCACACTGTTTTGAGCTATTTTTCTTTCCTCAGTCTTATAAAGTGCAAACATAGAGAGTGCTGCTAAACATTTGTCAACCTTAAATAATGAGATTTAGAAAATATGGTTAAATATAGAGTTTATTCTAAGCTCAAAGCTTGAGGATGGCAACTCAGGAGCATAGATTCAAGATGCTCAGAATATACACCCCATTAGAAGCATTTATAAGTGGTATTTCAAGGAAAAAATAAGAGGCAGTTACTAAGTAGTTTACCAAGAATTTCCATTAGAATAACATAAGCTGTTGATTGGCTATACAATCAACAGCTTTGTATTATAAATCTTTGTATCACAAATTGTAGGAACATGAAGATAACAGGTGAAACAGTAAGTTAGGAACAAAACGCCTTTAAATATTTGTTATCAGCTGTGGGTTGGGGATAGGAGAGTATGACTGAAGGCCTATATTCATGACCTCCCAGAGCTCAAGCTATTCTGAGATATTTTTCTTTTCTCACTTTTGGGGTAAAAAAAATGGAAAGATGGTATCTCAAACAGTTAAATGATGACAAAATTAAGTTAGTATTTTTCTGGATTTTGTTTTGGGATTTGTAAGTTTATGAAACTTGTAATTTGTTGTGATTTCTTTCTCATCTGAAGACAATATGTATTATTGAATATATGATCATGATTTGATTTTTAGTCTTTCCCTTAAAGAAGGTTCCCCAAATTACATAAGCATCAGGCTCATAAAATCTGAATCCTAACCCCCACTCATTATGTAAGCATTCCACATTGTATATCAAATCATCAAATTGTGCTTTATAAATGCATTAATATACACAGTTATGATTTAAGAAAAAATTTTAAAAAATAAAACACAGAGTGACATAAAAGTGAATTGCATGTGAGAAAAAAAAATAGCTCTTAGAAATCTGAGCTATCTGAAGTTTGCAAAATGTCTCAGGCCCAGACAGAAAGGAGCATGAGACCTCAGTCACACATTTCTATCCCCAGCCCATGCCTAGTGACAATTGTTTAAAGGTATTTTGTTTCCAAATAGCTTCTTTACCCATTATCGTCATGTGAGTAAATTTCTGATACAAAGAGCAATGTATAGACATTCAATAGCCTATATTATTTTAACACGAATTATTAGTAACAACTTACTAATTTCCTCTTCTTTTTCTTTAAAAATCCACTTGTAATTGCTGCTAATTGGAGTATGTATTTGGAAACTTGAGTTCATCCTCCTGGGTTGCAATCCTCAACTTAGCCCAAATAAACTCTCTACTTACTTTTTCTTTTTTTTTTTTTTTTTGGATCTTTCAGTTATTTTATTTTATTTTATTTATTTATTTATTTTTTTCCAATTCCAACACACCCTTTTTTTTTTTTTTATAGATAAAAATATACACCATAGATGTGGCCCAACCCATCACCCTCCCTCCACCCAAACCTCTCCCCTCCCTTCCCCTTCCTTGGTCCTTTCCTCATAGTCTTGTGGTATAGTTGGGTTATAGCCTTCATGTGAAAGCTATAGTTTAGCTTCATAGTAGGGCAGAGTACATTGGATACTTTTTCTTCCATTCCTGGGATACTT
>CAUYPK010083264.1:0-15957 GCA_963574355.1 Loris lydekkerianus | reverse complement strand
TGAATTTCGGCTCTTTGCTTCTTATCATTATTTTGTATACTGTGGCTCTTTGCCAAGTTTGGATTTTGTTATGCTGCTTCTGAGGAGGGACCTCTGAGGAGCGATCTCCGAGCGCGTAGTTGAACTTGTTCGCCACCCCTGGTATAGTATGTGGCCTTTTGACTGGCTTCCTTCATTTAACATAATGCATTTATTTAAGATTTCTTCTTTTTATGGCTTGATAGCTCATTTTCTACACTTGATCTTAGCAAAAAGGCCAAGAAGCAATTGATAGCTCATTTCTTTTTCTTGCTAAATAATGTTTACCACAATTTATTTATCCATTCCCCTATTAAAGGACATCTTGGTTGCTTCCAGGTGTTGGCAGTTACGAATAAACATTCAGGTGCAGGTTTTTGTGTGGGTAGAAGTTTTTACATCATTTCGGTAAATAAAAAGATGTATAGTTGCTGGATCATATGGTTTAAAGTACGGTTCATTTTGTAGTAAACTGTCCAACTATCTTATAAGTAGTCTATGCTATTTTACATTACCACCAGTAAGGAATGAATTCTTATTGCTCCAGATCCTCACCAGCATTTGGTGTCCAGTGTTTTGGATTTTAGGCATTCCAATAGTTGTGTCATGGTATCCCATGTTCTTTAATTTGCAATTCCCTAACGACATATAATGATGAGTGTCTTTTCATAGACTTATTGACATCTGTGTATCTTCTTTGGTGACGTGTGGGTATCTCTTGTCCATTTTTTAAATTGGGTTTTCTTATTATTGAGATTTAAATGCTGTTTATGTATTTTGCATACAAATCCTTTATCAGGTGTACAGTAAAAATATTCTCACTGTCTATATCTTGTCTTTTCATTCTCTTAGCAGTGTCTTTTGCAGAGTAGAAGTTTTGAATTTTGATAAAGTCCAACATCATGATTTTTTCTTTCATGGATCCTGCCTTTGGTGTTATATCTAGAAAAGGTATCACCAAACACAACGTTGTACAGATTTTTCTCCTATGTTATCTTCTAGGAATTGTATGGTTTTGTGTTTTGTGTTTAAGTCTGTGATCTGTTTTGAGTGAAATTTTGTGAAAGGAATATAGTCTGTGTCTAGGTTTCTTTTTTTTTTTTTTAAATGTCGATATCTAGTTAGGCCAGCACCACTTGTTGAAAAAACTATACTTTCTCCAGTGAATTGCTTTTGCTCCTTTGTTAGACTTTGAAGTTCAGTTCATGCTTTGTTTTTGTTCTGTTTATCAATCTTTTTTTCTCTCTGTTCTTCAGACTATATAATTTGGGGAAGTATTGAATAATTTCTATTTATCTGTCTTCAAAGTCACTGAATTTTTCTTCTTTCATTTCCATTGTGCTGTTAAGCCCATCTAGTGAATTTTTTATTTTGTATATTTTTCAGTTTTAGAATTTCCATTTTGGTTTTTATATAACATGTAGGCCTTTGCTGAGATGTCCTGTCTTTTATTATGAATGTATTTTCCTTTCCATCTTTGGTCTTTGAGCTGTTTTTAAATTCTTGTTTGCTAATCTCAGAGTCTGGGTCTTGCGGTTGGTGGCTATTGATTGTCTTCTTTCTTTCTTTCTTTCTTTCTTTTTTTTTTTTTTTTTTAATTAAATCATAGCTGTGTACATTAATGCAATCATGGGGTACCATGCACTGGTTTTATATACAATTTGAAATATTTTCATCAAACTGGTTAACATAACCTTCTGGCATTTTCTTAGTTATTGCGTTAAGACATTTATATTCTACATTTAGTAAGTTTCACATGTACCCTCAGAGATTGTCTTTTTTCTTAAAAACAAGTCATATTTTTTGTTTCCTCGTGTGTGGATTAATTTTGAATTTTACCATGGATATTACAGATATTCTGTTATATTCCTCCTAAAAGTATTGACTTACTGATTGTTGGCTACTTATTTACTTCTTGTCGACTAGTTTACTTGCCTGAACTCATACTAAAATATGTCTCCCTTAGTAGTGGGCAGCAGCTCAAATCTAAGTTCAGTTTTTTTAGCCTTTCTTAGATTCTTGTGATCTAACTCACACATGAATGTTTAAGGGGTTAGCCACAGTATTTGGGCAGAGTTTATATGGAAATTTGGACTTTTATTCTGTGATGTTCCCCTTTCCCAGATTCTCCCTGACTTCCTGGTGGCTGTTGTTGCCATGTAACTCTTAAACCCAATTAGACTGTGAGTTTCTGAGTTGTAGCCATTCCATCCAGCATGGACTGCTTGCCTTCAAATTAGATGGTATAAACAAAATGGAAACTCCCCCGTACTGTTCCCTTCTTCCAAGTATCCCCTTTTCTCATCCGTCTAGTTCTGCTCCTTCCCAAGACCTTCAGGTAATTGTAGTATACATTGTCTAGTTTTTCATTGTTAACTGTTGGAGGGTTGTTCAAATAGGGGGATAGTAGGCCATGACCAGAAGCAGAACTAATGAAATTAAGAATGAGGCATGGAAGGGGGTGGGGGGGAGAGTGAAATAAATGTGACACTGATAAATTGGTGGGACCACACCTATGGTACATCTTACAAGGGTATATGTGAAACTTACTAAATGTAGAAAATAAATGTCTTAACACAATAACTAAGGAAGTGCCCGGAAGGCTGTGTTAACCAGTTTGATGAAAATATTTCAAATTGTATATAAAACCAGTGTATGGTGTCCCATTATTGCATTAATGTACACAGCTATGATTTAATAAAAGTGTATATATAACATTGATATAAAAATAGGCAGCGACTAGTAAGTAAGGAGGATTAGAGGACACTCGCCAAGATTCAGAAAGGCATAGTGGCACAGAACAGCCCATATACCAAAACAAAACATTTGCAATGCACCAAACTAATACTTATGCCCTTTTATAAATATCTGAATATTATATCTGTAAATCAGTTGCAAATTATAAGTGTATTTATTGCTCCTAATTTCCTTTAGGTTATACATTTCTTAAAGTATGAATGAAAGGCAGCAATTTTCTTTTTTTTTTTGGCTAGGTTTGATTTGTTCCATTGAAAGAAATCATAGACATAAGCTGGAGGACTGTGCTTAGGTACTGATAGTGAATAATCACTGAATAGTCTCCATTATATAGGTCAATATCTTAGCACAGCCCATTACTAAAGTCCCATAATTTCTTGACCACATGTGGAAATGTGAGCTCAGATTGTTTTGGGAAGAATAAAGTTAGTATATGCAAAGGGCCTAGCATGAAGTCTGTCACGTAGTAGGTTCCCCCTGCATGTTAGCTGTAATATTTACCTTGAGTTGTTGGGAAGATTATACAGTATTTTGTGTACAAAGGATAAAATGTCTGGTAGGTGAATAATGGATATCATGTATCTCATGAAATTGTTACCACTGGTACTGCTTACCAATGTGTGGGTTTTGTATTGGACAACTCTAATGGGTACCCCTCACATCATAGTCATTATGTATTTGTATAGTTACACGTGTTTTTGGCAGTAGGTGTTTGGGAAGGTATGATTTTTATTTATTTGTAAAAGGACACTGATTTAACTAATAATGATGCTGCCAATGTACAGTCTTAGTTTGTATTAATAGATGTATGGATCATTCTCCTGAATTCTTTGTGGTTAGATAAAACGTAGTATATTTTGTTATATTCTGGGTGATAAATTTTAATAAGATGTTGACAAACTAGAGTGTCTTTAGAGGACAGCCATCAGAATTAATGTCAAATAAAGAACTATTGAAAGAATGCTTTTTATTTACCTGGGAAAAGAGATATAATGTCCATTGGGGGAATTTTACAGATTAGCTGACTCCAGATTCTGGAGGGGCAACACATGTAAAAGGTTACTATTTTGTCCATTTTTTTCTAACGATACACAATAATAGTAAAATATAATAGTTAATGTTATTTGAAATTTGTAATTTGAGTCATCCTAGAGAAACAATGGCATATATAATTCAAATTTAAAGCAGCATATATTCTAGAAACTATATCTCTGCCTTGAGATGCATTTCTATAGAACTAGGATTTGTGGAAGATTTGGCAAGCCGAGTCAGCTCAGTATGAAGAAAAATTATTCGTTTATATTGCTCATGCATGGGCACACTGCTTGATGCATTAGATATGTCTTCTTATTAAGTTTCCTGGCAGAGTTAGAGAGAACCTCTTGTCAGGAATTTTCTAGAGGGAGTTCTCATAGGGTGAGTAGTTGACCTCATACACACTTAAAGAATGTTCTAGTTTGGAGAGTCTTTGATTCTATACTCTGAGAAGAAAGAAACATTTCATTCTCAACAAGTGTTTTGCCATTGAAAAGCATTGGAGAACAAGAACATTGTCTAGTTGGAATGGGTTATGTGGTAGCATGCAGTGCAGTTCCTGGCACCCACGTGTAGCTATTAATCAAACCAGTAACTCTTATGACTCTGCTTCCATGGATGTGACATATTCTGCCTACTATTGCATGACAAAGGTTTTCAGTTATCTAATTGTACTTTACAATCAGGTTTTAAAATTATTTAAAGCATGCTAGAGACACTGACTAATTTGTGATTGCTTATAAATCTCTCCTCTTTGTAACAGGTGTGTTTATTGTGGCTGCTAAGCGAACGCCCTTTGGAGCTTATGGAGGTCTTCTGAAAGATTTCACTGCTACCGACCTGGCTGAATTTGCTGCCAAAGCTGCCTTGTCTGCTGGCAAAGTCTCACCTGAAACTGTTGACAGTGTCATTGTAGGCAATGTCGCACAGGTTGGTAGAACAGAGGGAAATATTCATTCCTGTTGCTTTCTTTGATCCATTTCTAAAAATAATACCTTTAGCATATCATAATAGCAAGCAAGTTCATAATAGTTACAAGTTTTTGAAATTTGTAATTTCAGTACTGGTCAGACTCCAGGAATACTAGCATGCTTAATTCAAAGCAGCATATCCTGGAAACTGTGTATCTGTCTGGCTTGAGATGCATTTCCATGTTTCTTAAATTGCAAGTTGACTTATTAGAAGTTGATTGGTTTGCCGTATGTGTCACCTAAGGAGGGTAGCAAACCCAAGATATAGGACTCACCTCCCATAATTTCTTACACATTGTAGGAACTTGGTCAGTGTTAAAATAGGCAACTGACTTATCCTCTATCTTACTATGTGTGGTATGGGCATCTAGTTAGAGGTTATTTTAGGTGTGAAAGTACCCAAGGGGACCAAAAGGAGGTTGTAATCTTTTTATATGTATATCTGTACATGCACGCATCTGTATTTTAAAAGATGTCACTGATGTGATCATTGCTCAAGGAAGGAGAGTAACCACAGACACAGAAAATCATTAGACCTTCAATAAGAAGATGGTTCTTTCCCTCTTCCCATTCTCTATCTTCACATCCAGAAAAAACAATCACATTTTTTCTTTTGCAATTATGTCTATTAAATCTAAAAGATTTTCATGAAGAATTCTAGATATTGATGCTTTTTTTTCCTTCATTTTTTTGGAGGAGGGGGGAACTTTACCTTTGACCTAAGAAAACATTAGAACAGATCAAATAGAAGTAGAATACTTTAGGGTTTTGTTTTCCTATAATTTATTTTATAAGGAGATTTTTCCTCTCTAAAATCCTTCTGTTTTTCCCCAGTATGGATTCTCTCAAAGTTTGCCAAAAAAGTCACCATAAATAGTATCAGCTTCACTGTGTTCGTGCCTCCGTTCCTAAAAACAGTCTTTCTCGGATTAAGTTTCTGTCAGACCAAGATACGGTTTTCTGGGAAGGGTTTTAAGTGCTTAATGGATAAGTATTTGGGGTTAGTCCTTTATGGTTAGAAAACAGAATTGGCTTCAAATAACATTTGACAAATACTACAAAGCTATTCTTGTAATTCAGTTAAATATTATTAAATGCGCCTTAAAATAAATGAATTTTACTTTTTTCTTAGGAAACAATTCCTAGGATAAATCCCACTTGGTCATGGTGTACAATTCTTTTTATACTTTGTTGGATTCGGTTTACTACTATTTTGTTAAGGGTTTTTATACCCGTATTTGTAAGAGGTATTGGTCTGTAATTTTCTTATGAGGCCTTGTCTAATTTTGGTATCAGCATAACTGGCTCCATAAAATGAATGAGGGCGTAATCTCTCCTATTTTTAGGAAGAGTTTTGGAATAATTTGTATCAATTCTTTAAAAATTTGGTAAAATTTCTTTTGCTTCTTTTGCCAACTTTTTTTTGCTTCTAATTGCTAACTTTCAGCCCACTGTTTAGCTCTCTGCCAACTCTCAGACTAGAAAAACCCCAACTTCAGACCCCTCAGTGCTCTCTCACTTAGTCTGCTTTAGACTTTGCTGAGACAGCCCCGCTGTTAATAAAAGACTCCTTTTTGAAATTCTAATTTGCGTCAGTGGTCCTTATCTCACCCCATAACATGGGAATGCCTAGAACATTACTATCCACCACTGTAGACTTTAGAAATACTGTACACTTAGGCTACACTAAATTTATACAAAAAAAAAGTATTTCTTCAACAATAAATTAGCCTTCGGTTAAATTTTTTTTTTAATTTTTTGACTCTTGTAATAAACACTTAGCTTAAAACACAAACACTATATAGCTGTATAAAAATATTTTCTTTCTTGGTATTCTTGTTTTGTAAGCTTTTACTTAAAATTTTTTTTTCCTTTTCAACTTTTTCATTAAAAGCTGAAATAGAAACGCAGATTAGCCTACAGAGAGTCAGGCACCAGTATCACTGCTTTCTACCTCTACCTCTTGTCCCAGCAGAAGTCTTCAGGGGCAGTACCAGTAACATGCATGGAGCCATCGTCTCTAGGATAATCCCTTCTTCTGGAGTATCTCCCAAAGGACCTACATGAGGCTGTTTTACAGTTAGCTTTTTTTTTTTTTTTTTAATAAGTAGGAGTACATTCTAAAATAATAATAAAAAGTGTAGTATAGTCAATACATAAACCAGTAATAATCATTTATTGTCATTGTCAAGTATTATGTACTATATGTAATTTTACGTGCTGTACTTTCATATGATCGGCATTGTGGTAGGTTGGTTTACACCAGCATCACCGCAAGCATGAGAATGAGTTGCACTACAGCTCCATTATAATCTCACCATCATATATGTGGTACATGACTGCATAGATATATGAGGGCACATTATAATCTCATGGGAGGGCACATTATAATCTCATGGGAGCACCATTATGTATGTGGTACATGACTGCACAGATATATGGAGGGCACATTATAATCTCATGGGAGCATCATCTTATATGTGGTGCATGACTGCATAGATATATGGAGGGCACTTCTTAGGGAAATTGACTCACATGGTTATGGAATTTGAGAAGTCCCATAATAGGCCATCTACAAAATGATGGTGTTTTATTACTGTAGCTTCTCTGAGTCCAAAGGCCTGAGAACCCAGGGGGCTACTGGTGTGAGTCCTGGAAGCCAAAGGCCACAGAACCTAGATTTCTGATGTTTAAACCAGGAGAAGACAACTATATCCCAACTCTAGGACAGAGAGAAACCAGTTCAGCTTTCCTCTTGTTTTTGTCTTATGGAGGCCCCAGCTGATGAATGACCCCCACCCACACTGAGGGCGGATCTTCCTCAGTCCTCTCAAAGTCCTGTGCTAATCTCCTTTGGACACACTCAAAACAGTACCTCACCAGTTCTCTATGTATTCTTTGATCCAATTAAGTCAGCAGCTAAAATTCACCATGTTAGTGTTAAAGTCCTAAAGTATTCTGTTCTAAGAAATTCTTGGACAGTGCCTTGGCTCTGTGAGTAGGACTGGCCCCATGTACTGAGGGTGGCGGGTTCAAACCCGGCCCTAGCCAAACTGCAATAAAAAAATAGCTGGGTGTTCTGGCAGGAGCCTGTAGTCCCAGCTACTTGGCAGGCTGAGGCAAGAGAATCGCATAAGCCCAGAAGTTGGAGGTTGATGTGAGCTGTAATGCCATGGTGCTCCACCGAGAGCGATAAAGTGACACTCTGTCTCTTAAAACAAAAAAAAAAAAAAAAAAAAGAAAAGAGAGAAAGAAAGAAAAGAAATTCTGATGTGTGAAAATAGCCTTATAATAAGGAATATGTTAGATTTTTTAAAAGATAAGTTTTAAGTAAGATTTACAGACCAATATAAATGGATAAAACCATTCATAGGTTAATGGGTTGTAATTGGAGTGGAACCAGTGGCCTTATAAGAAGAGGAAGGGAGACCTTCAGGATCTGAGCATGCTAACTAGCACGTTAGCACACTCAGGGCCTGTACTGCCTTGGAGCTCTTCAGAGAGTCTCCACTGGCAAGAAAGCTCTCACCAGAGATGCCTCCTTGACCTTGGATTTCCCAGCCTCCAGAACTGTAAGAAATACATTTTATTTCTTATGAATTACCTAGTTTTAGGTATTCTGTTATAAGCAACCGAGACTGAACTAAGGATTTAACAACTCAATCAAAATTACTCCACGTCTTTTATTTACAAATTAGGCAGTTAACAATCCATTTGCAGGTACCTCTTCCCAAAGGAGGAGCCTGTGAGCTAAGCAAGCCAGTGCTCACACTACTAAGGAATGGTAAAGTCTAGATTCCAATCCAAATCTCCTAATTCCTAGTGTCATATTCTTTCCATTACCTCAAATGACTGCTTGTATTTTCCAAAACACCTATTTTACCAACTTGGACCTTATAAAGTCTTATAAGAAGCAATTCCAAAATAGGTAAACCTTGGCAAAAGAGTATCCATTGGCCAAGAATCTTTTTGATGACATTAATTTATAAAATAAGATAACCTTAATCAACAAATGAAACATTCAATTGGTGAATTAATGTTATTCTGAATTCCTTTGAGTTCCATCTGCATTCAAAATCCTTAACATATAAATGTGCTGAATTTATTGAATCTTATTTTGAAAAATTTCAAACTGGCTCGTGGCACAGTGGTTACGGCACCAACCACATGCACCCAGGATGGCAAGTTCCAACCCAGCCCAGGCCAGCTAAACAACTGCAACAAAAAAATAGCCAGGTGTTGTGGCAGGCACCTGTAGTCCCAGCTAATTGGGAGGCTAAGGCAGGAGAATTGCTTGGGCCTGGGAGGTTGAGGTTGCTGTGAGCTGTGACATTACAGCACTCTACTGAGGGTGACCATAGTGAGACTGTCTCAAAAAAAAAAAGAAAAGTTTCAAACCTACATAAAAGTTTAAAAGAATAGTACAGTGAAATTCTAAAACTTTACCTTGTTGGATTAGTTTATTACATTTTACCAAATTTGCTTTAGCACTCTATAAATTCTGTTACATGTATTATCAGGTTTGTGTGTGTGTGTGTGTGTGTGTGTGTGGTTTTTGGCTGGAGCTGTGCTTGAACCTGCCACCTCTGACATCTGGGACCAGCGCCCTACCTCTTTGAGCCACAGACACCGCCCCATTTGTTTTTTGTTGTTGGGTTTTTTTTTTAGTTATTTTATCCCTTACTCAAAGTGTGGTCCTTGGACTAGTAACATTGTCTTTACCAAAGAGATGGTCAGAAGTGTAGTCTAGAAGGCAGGTCTAGAGCTTTTGATTCAGAACATCTTGTGTTTTAACGAAGTGCCCAGGTATGCATTTTAAAGTTGGAGGAGCAGCAGTCTAGCCCTACTTCATTCTCTAGACCAGTTGTCATCGGTCTTCTCCCTAAGTACACAGTTTTCAGCCTGTTTTGTGTTAGTATAACTTGGGATGGTTTTAAAAGGAACTACTGATGCCCAGACCCTACCTCCAGCCTTTCTGGTATTATTGGTTTACTTAGGAGTTTCAACCAAAAAGAAGCCAAACTCTGTAAAATAATTTAAAGAAGTTTATTCTGAGTCAAACTTGAAGACAGTGGTCTGGAGCTGTGCCTAAGAAACCTTGAGCAAGTAGACTCTCTGCAGTGGGGTTACAGTTTGGTTTTACATGTTTCAGGGAGATAGTAATTAAAGTTATAAATTGATACATGGAAGGCATACATTGATGGGACATCTCAAAGTCTGAGGAAAGGGGGAGATTACCAGTTATAGGTGGGTTTAGGGATTCTTTAGTTGTCAATTAACTGAAAGAGTTAGGCTTTGTCTAAAAGCCCAGAAGTCAGGGGAAAGGGATGCTTGAGTTAAGGTAAGGATCTGTTCATTAGAGACAAGACACTGGACTTTTGTGCCCAGACTCAAGTGGTTTGTCATGTATATTGAGAACCTGCAGGTTTGTCTTGCTCAGCCTTAGGCCTGTTAATAAGACACAAAGTGCATTTTGAAGGAGGGAGGGGGCCATGGTGAGGCTCTTCTGACCATCTGTTTCTTGGTTAGCAACTCACTTGTAGGGTATTCCCTTCACCAAGAGGGGTACAGACAGTCAGCTGCTGAGGGCGAGCCTTGCAATTTTAGTTCACAGGAGGATAAATATGTTAACAAATCTTCCTGGGTGATTCTAGCCTGAAGCCAAGATTGAGAACCACAGCCCCAGACACTTCCTCTTTTAGGAAACACACTGCTTTGAGAGAGCCTATTCCATTTTAAATTGTTAAAAATGTCTGTCTTACAGTAAGGACTTACTAAGTTTTCTGACATTAGCTGTCATGCTCTGTGTGTTTGAAAACCAACTGATCATAGTTGCACAGTATTAGAAATGTATTTAATACCACAGATCTGTACAGTTAAAAATAGTTAAGATGGTAAATTTTATGTTTTGTGTATTTTATACAAATAAAAAAATAGGAAACCCCCAATTGGCCAAATTACAGTTTTTATCCAAATCATAAACATATATAATATGCTGTGCCTGTGTGCTTTATGTCCTATCTTAGTGCCATGTAGTTTATCATTTTTAATTGATTGCCAACACTTCTGTATGTTGCACTTGATTCCTAGATTTATAGAGGAAATTTTCTTTTTCTTTTCCCTATCTCTTTTCCAGACTTCTTCAGATGCTATCTACTTGGCAAGGCATGTTGGTTTACGAGTGGGCATCCCAAAAGAGGCCCCAGCTCTCACTGTTAATAGGCTCTGTGGCTCTGGTTTCCAGTCCATTGTGAATGGATGTCAGGTATGGGCAAATTATATTTAATTCTCTAGAAATATGTTAATAATTATTCCCACTCCCGTATAACACTTTAGCTTTTTTATCTTACAGGGCTGATTAGGAGGGGTCAACATTTGATTTTTCTTGGAAAACTATTCACAGGAAGAAAACAGATTCTTGAAAGCTGATACTGAACCCTGAAGTGAAATGAACCTTTCACAAAAGGACAAATACCTTATGAATGTGCTTATATGAAGTAGTGAGAGGAGTCAAGTTCATAGAGACAGAAAGTAGAGCAATAATGGTCAGGGGCTGCGAGGAGGGGAAAAGGGAAAGTTAGCATTCAATAGGTATGGAGTTTCAGTTTTGCAAGATGAAGAGAGTCATGGAAAAGGTACTTGCAAATGGATTTATAAGTGCCTACTTGTAAATAAAAGAGATGGAGCAATTTTGATTGAGTTGTTCACTGACCTGTGTACTTAATCATGGTTGTAATGGTAAATTTTAAGTTTGCTTTCCCACAATTTTTTTTTTTTCAAAAACTAATATGGCTTGGTGCCCATAACTCAGTGGTTAGGGCACCAGCCACATGCACCAGGGCTAGTGGGTTCAAACCCAGCCCAGGCCTGCTAAACAAAAAAAATAGCTGGGCATTGTGGCAGGTGCCTGTAGTTCTAGCTACTAGGGAGACTAAGGCAAAAGAATCGCTTGAGCCCAAGAATTTGAGGTTGCTGTGAGCTATGACACCATGGTACTCTATAGAGGGCGACAAAGTGAGACTCTGTCTCAATAAAAAATAAATAAAAATAAAATTTAAAAATAAAAAGCTAATATGTTCATCATTTGTATTGAGTGCTTCCTATGTGCCGGCACTGTGTTAGATTTGCATTCATTATAGCATTTAATTTTCACAGCTATCTATGAAGCAAGAACTATTATTATTCCCATTTCACAAGCACAGAATCTGATTGTTAAAGGATTAAAAGTTGCTAAGTCAGGGAGGCAGAATTTCAACACAGGTCTGTGAGAGTTACTGCAAGGCAGTTGGAAACAGTGGATAAAGACTGTAAGGCAAAGGGGAGAGTTTAAGAATCTCCAAGATGATAAGAAAATGTATTTTACTACAAAGTAGCTGAATGAACCTATTGATAAGTCCAAACTAGTATGACCTTCTTAAAGGACAGTTGGGAAATACATTTGTTCCTGTGAGCACAGGGGAAGAGAGTACAGTGAAATTCAATTTTATCTGTAAAAGTATTCATTTGATTACAAACAAAATAAGACAGATATATTGTAACAAATAAGTCATTTTCACATTAATTTGTTTTTACAAAGATATGTCTTAAATAGTGACTCTCATTTTCTTAGCAGTAATTTTAAACATCAGGTTATTTTGAGAAATGTGCACAGAGTTGGAAAAATGAGAGATTCCTTTTCTTGAGCACCCTGGACTGACTCAGTTCTAGTAAATCTCTGGTCTCCTGCAGATGCATCCATTAATAGGGTAATTTGTTCTTTTGCCTTTTAAAAGGGTTTATTCTTTGTTATCTGCTGTACATTATGCCAGACATTAATATCTCTGTGGATGTAGGTAGAATGTAGGTAGGGTCTGTTACTCAGGCAAAAATGGTCTAAATCTATTACTTGCCAACACCCCTGCCACCACCCCTGCATCTTGAGAATGGTTTTGCTATGCAATTACTTTAAAAGCATTTCCTTTTGAGACACCCATAAGCCAGGGTATAGTATTTGTTAGAATTACAGTATTTGTTAGAATTGTAATTGTGTGTATTTCTTAATTTTTTTTTAGGTACAATAAAAAAGGTTTTTGTTGTTGTGGGATTGTTCATTTGTTTTTTTTTTTGTTGTTGTTGTTTTGTTCTTTTTTGTGTGTTTTTGTGTGTGTGTGTCTGTTCATTTGTTTTTAAATAGGATATTTGTGTTAATGACGCTGAAGTTGTCTTGTGTGGAGGAACTGAAAACATGAGCCAGGCTCCCTACTGTGTCAGAAACACACGTTTTGGAACCAAACTTGGATCAGATCTCAAGGTTGGAGCCATTAAAATTTTAAAGAACTATTTCTTGTTATTAGATAAGTTATTTTAAAATAATGTAACTTTTTATTAGAGAGAAAATTACCTTTGAAACCAGTTTTGTTAATAAAGATAGGCAAAATGCAAGTGATTTAAAGTAAACTATTTTAAATCTCTTTTTTGGTTGTTAGTTCTTCTGACAGTCTTAATTTTATGTGAATTAAACTATCTCAGCACGTCACTAACAGTGGAATTAACACATAGAAGTGACCATAGACATGGGGAAGACAGGAAGCAAACAAGTGGATTTAAACAATAGGCAAAGGGGCACCTTAATCTTTTTACTAAACAGTTACTGAGTAGTCTTAGTAATTAAATCTTTACCAGGACTTACAGACATTTTACTTCTAGAGCAATCATGGAACAGATTGCTTCATCACAGAAAATATTATCTTTGAATATAGATTATAATATTCCAAATCAGACAAAAACTGATCCTTCCACCTTTGAGAGCTACAACATGAGAATAACACCGTACTGATAAAGAATGATATTATAGTCTCTCTCCCATATGAAAGGTCTAGTAACATTTTATATTTTTTTGCTTTTTTTTTTTTTTTTTGTAGTAATGTTTAACTTACACCGTTCACCCAGCTTCTCACCTAGGCTTTTTGGAAGTTGAACGGAATGAAACTTAAAAAATAGGCGTTTTTTAGCAATATTTTAGCCATTGAATATATTTGAGAAATCTTTCCAAGAACACATCAGTGTCTCAAGAGTTAATGAGGCAGCAAATGGGGCACACTCATCAGACCCAAACTACCTGGATAATAATTAACAACCTCTTCTCTAACTCCAGGAGCCTGTCCCAGCTTCTTTTTAGCCTCATTAGTAACTGGCAGAACCAGCTGTGCCTGTCACTGAGGATGGGATGGAAAGGAGCACACATACAGTTTTTCCGGCTGAGCTCCTAAGTGCTTTACCAAGGTAGCCACAGGAAAACATTGCATGGGGACTCATGGTCAGGTTTCTCACTGGCACTCCTAGGGGCCACACAGCAGGAGGGAAGAGCAAGCAAGGGAGCACCGTCTGTATTTACAGCCACTCCCTCACCTGCAGCATTGCGGGAGCTCCACCTCCCCGGGAGTGAACCCTGCTGTCACATGTGCATGCCACGGAGCTGGACAGCCCTCCCTGTTCCACCCCCAATGTTCATGGAAAAATTGTCTTCCATGAAACTCATTCCTGGTGCCAAAATGGTTGGGGGCTGCTGACCTAGAGGATTTACTTTTTGATAAGATAACTTCCTGCAGTATCACTTTGCACTTTTAGTACTGTTGGCTCTCTTTAGAGCCCCACATTTAGAGACAGAGAATGTGTACATTTTATTGTGTGACATTGGCTGTTTTTTAAAAATGTCCCAGAACCAAATATGAATAGTAATAGCAAATGTTTACCAGGTAGTATAATTTTATTTTGTTTATTGAAACTATTGATTATTTAAAGAAGTTATACTATATTATTTTTGAAAGATAATGCTCTAACAAATCACTCTGCTAATATCTTTTAATAGCTAGAAGATTCTTTGTGGGCTTCATTAACAGATCAGCACGTCCAACTTCCCATGGCAATTACTGCAGAGAATCTTGCTGCAAAACATAAAATAAGCAGAGAAGAATGTGACAAATACGCCCTGCAGTCACAGCAGAGGTGGAAAGCTGGTCAGTGAATATCAATACCTATAAAAAAACTGTGGGAAAGCTTTTCATGATTTCAGATTATAATGGTAATAAGATTATATTAGTTTACAAATCACTGTGAAAGTATAGTTTGACAATTACACTTTTTATTTATTTATTTTGATGATTAGATATTCTATTAATTATTGTAAAATTAACTGGGAATTTCTCTTTGGAAAAAGTTAATACTACTTAAAAAGTGATACTATTACTTGGCCCTAACAGGACACTTGAATTTTGCCCTGAACTGGTCCTATTGTAGGTAGAACATGCTGAGGGACATGACAGACTCCATCAGAGGTGACAGCGCACTATGGCTACTGGAACAGGGTGGATGTCCTTCCCCAAGAACTATGTCATAATCACAAGGAGGGATGGTGTGTTTGGAAAAGACCCATTGGGAACTTCCTCCCATTCCTAACTGAGAACACTGCACTGACTTAGAGATGTAGAAATAGCCCAGGACCGTAATTACAGTGCCCTGGTGTAACACAGCACGCTGCCAGTAAGCTTGTCCAAATGGGCAACATGATAACAGTTCTTTTATCAAATGGCAAGTTGAAGAAATGTGTTTGGCTTCTGAAAAAGATGTTTAAAAAATTAAGCTGTTACAAGCATTGAAAACTCTTATTTTGGGATATTAAATGCTTTAAATAGTGATGATAAAGTCAGTCCATTTTAGCATTTCAGAGGGATAAGTGGGATAGCACTGATGCCATTCAACTCCTCTGTGTTTTTTAATTACACATTTCTGGTGAAAGAGGAGTGTTCTGGAGGCCAAAAATTATTAGTTCTGTTTCTAGTTCTGCCACATACAAGCTATCAGTCCTTAAGTCATATACTCATAGAACATCTATAAAATAGAGATTCTAATATTTGCCTTTCCTGCTTATTTAATAAAACCAGATAAGGTCTGGTGAAAGTATTTTGACACTTCTAAAGTGCTATCAATATTAAGATGGCATTATTTGTGACTTAGCCTATTTCTGAAGCTCTAGATTACTACAGTCCCTTCTAGCCAATGGAGGTCAACACAGCTTTTCTTACATTTAATAATTGTATCAATGGTAGCTCATGTAATTTCTTCAGGTTGTCTTTCACTGTTAAATTTCAGTCATAGCATTACTCAGAAATAAAAACAAAGCAGGAGGAATTATGCTACC